>JAOZGT010000014.1:3081163-3233670 GCA_035578325.1 Coelinius sp. EB29 | reverse complement strand
ATCAACGCGCCTTCGATTCAGATTTTGGGGGACACGCTTATTGAGCATTTGAAGTCATTACAATCTTTTTCATAATTTGTTTTTCTCATAATTTTTTAGTTCCTTCCACACCCTAATCACTCAGTAGCGGGGGGAGTGAGGAGTTGTAGAGGACAATCAACGATAGAATGAAGTCCATTGTACTATCTGTGGCTTTCCATCCATTTTCTGAATTTCTATTCATCTCTCTATCGGTAATGAAGGAGTTGATGAATTCGACTATTCTAGATGAATTAAAAATCAAGAATAATTGACTCATTTCACGCTCCATTCAACCCTACCCTGGAGCGCGTTTTGATCTCAAGGACCGTCTTTATCATGAAACTAATCACATTTTTATTTAGTTATCTAGCGTAGGTTTCGACATTAAAGTAGATGAAGAAGAGGAGGTATAAGGTGTACGCGATATCGTCGTGACCTCGGCATACCGGTGGATCGCCGGGGGCCTCATGAATATACTAATAGCCACCCTTATCGATTTTCTCTTCTTACCTCCTTGCCTTGTTCGTTGAAACGCTTATGAGGAGAAATATTGACCGAGCGCTACATTCCCAAGGAATTGGGTCGCTTCCTCCTCATCGATTCCACTGTCGTCCGGTGGCTCGACCATTCCTTGCCGAATGGTCACAATCTCATATGTTAAGTTCAAATTCATGCACTTTTCATCCCTTTTCTTCGTTAATAGTATGATTGGGTCACAGGCACAGAAAATTTTTTTAGAGTAAATTTCATTCTACTCTATTAGTTGTTTCTAATAAGTTTGCACTGAATTTAAGAGACATTAACTTGGAATTATGTCATGGTTGTTTGCATATAATTAATATAATATAATTGTCCACTAACAAACTCGTGAAAAAGACTGGAAAGTTTCCAGCGTGGGAATGGGAAATTTCGTAAATTACTGAGAATGAGAGGGGAGTGATGAGAATTTATCCTTTTCATTAATTGTTTCCTGGGCTGAATGTGATATTTAATTTTTCAGTTAATGATCTTTTTTTGTGATAATTTCGGAGCGGGTTGGAATTGTATTAAGTAGAGATGAATTAGTTCCAGGAAGGTGAAGGTGAGAAGAGACGAGGCCTGGATTGAATTGAGTTCAGTGGTGTGATGAAACATTCATTCACGACCGTCAGGAGCGATTCGATGTAACGTACACTTGAATTGTTTATCGTCACGTGATAATATGAGGTGGAGTTGAGTTGAAATAGAGATTTTTGACTCATTCTATTTCTATTCTCTTCCAATTCGACTCCACGTTGGTGAATGTTTTTCAGTCATTTAACCGACGAAAGTATGTTCCATTAACCGGATAAAAATGGTTATGTATAACGGCACCCCCTGGTGCCTCGTGTCTCGTGTCTCTTGACTCGTATCTCGTGTCTCACGTTTCGTTCTCATTTTCTGCACTCGTGTCTCGTGTCTCGTATCTCGTATTTCGTGTCTCGTTATTTTTTCTTCTTCAGTGTCTCGGGTCTCGTGTTCTCAGCAGCGGGAGGATGGTAGTGATCGGGGATGAGCTGTATCTCGTACCTCGTGTATTATGCATTTAGTAGCGGGAGTGTGGTAAAGATTAATGATGAGTAGTTGCATCTCGTGGCTCGTGTCTCCTGTCTCGTATCTAATTCTCGTTTCTCGCTCTCGTATCTCATATCTCATGGCTCGTTCTTATTTTCTGTTTTCATGTCTCGTTTTCGTAGCTCGTGCCTTGTACCGCGTTTCTCATGTCTTAAGAAGCGAGGGGGTTGCAGTCACTGATCATGAGTCATATGTCATTTCTTCTTATCTGGTGACTTCGTGTCTTGTATCTCGTGTCTTGTATCTACTGTCTCGTTACCCGAAGGATTTGACAACTGGAACGATATCGTCTTGATGTCTTGGTGGCCTATACTCGAAATATTTCCGTGCACGGAAGTGGCTTCGTAGACGAATTGCGTATAGAAATTAAATGTGCGTTCTGTCAACGGAGTTGATTCCACATACTGAATTATTTCGAGAATAGGCCCCCAGAGCCGACATGGCGATGTCATATGGACACCGGTGTTCGGTGCTGAGATAACATGAGAAACGCGGTGTAATGTAAGGTCATTTTGACATCGAAAATCAACATCTTTCCAATATTTCGGATTAATACTGGGTCGATGTCAGTGTTGCAATAGAGCCGATACAATTTCCGTAGTTTCCTACGGAAAGTCAATGTCGATCCTGTCTCAATTTTAACTCAACACCGGCATCGAACCAGCATGGAGATTAAATATCCATATGGTACCAGGTATTTATTGAAGTGAAACTTCTTTAGATCCGGTAGGGTAAGTTGACAACTAGGCGCGCCATAGGTCACAAAAATAGTGAAACGCTGAGAGGGGAATGGGTTCAGGTGGAGGGGGCGAGTAAAGGAGAAAGCACTGGCTGTCTGCCCCACTCCTTATACTCCTCGCTCGGTGGTAGAGTAAGTCGGCGCGCTATTTACATTCAATTTTTTTTTTTTTTTTTTATTATTATTATAGAAGAAGAAGAAGAAGAAGAAGAAGAAGAAGAAGAAGAAGAAGAAGAGACATTCAAAACTCAGGAAGTTTCACTTCTGTCGTGGGTAGTTTCTACGCACTAATTTTTTAATTAGAGACAGTTTATGTTTTTCTCCGTTTTTAAAGTGAAACTTCTTACTCGAGTTCGGATGAATCTAACGGTTGCGTTAGATATTCCACGCCAACGAGGACGGAGAATAGTGAGTGGAGCATAAGGAGAGAGAGGCTCGATGCGTAGATGGATATCATGCTCCGAATGCTTTGTGCAGTGAATACTTTCACTCGAAATATCTTGAAAACTATCGAGAAGTTATCGAGACATGCAGTGTACAAAATTTAGATAATTTTATGACGAATAAAATCGTTTTTTATGAACGGCTCTACGACCGATAATTATCGAGATATTAACATTTATCTAAGCACGCTGCTTCACGCGTTCAACTATGAGTATTTCTCTCTCACGCAAAGACTATAGTGTCTCTATTGCTCTCATAGCAAGTGTATTCACTCTTGATCTCATCGCATAAAAATAGTATATTTCGTCACTAGGCCTATAAAAGTTTTTTCGACGAAAGTGACTTTATAATCCGAGCCGAAGGCTTGGATTATAATCATATGAGTCGGAAAATAGTTTTGTCGCCGTGTGATCAATGAAATTTTTCGTTACGAGACCCAAAAACAACGTTTTAACCGAATGAAGTGAGGTTAGAATCGCGGTTTATTGGGCCTAGTGACGAAAAAGTAATATGGGAGTGATAAAAGTAATATGAGAGCAACTGCGACGGAACAAAATAAGTCCCTAAGCAAAACAAAAATACTCATGGACGAATTTTCAACAAAACGCACAGCAATAAACGAATGTCAATATCTCGATCAATATTAATCATACGAACCTAAATCAGGAACAATGTCGGCCATCATGAAATTCCCGAAATTTCGAGTAAAGCATGTCTCGATGAATTTGCAAAAGATTTCAAGATGTTTGGAACGTGAGTGATTGCTGCAGAAAACACTAATTAATTAATAAATGAGATATAATCTACATGAAGAGTTTCACTTCTGTCGCGCGTAGTTTCTACACGCACAATTTTTTTTATTGATATTTACAATGATGAGAGTAATCTTTTATTCTCCCAGATAGGGAGGGACAACTGGGCCAGTCTCGGTCCAGGCTCCGCTCGAGCTTACGGAGGCTTGAACCACGTCTACTTTTCCATCGAATGAAGACTGGAATGAGCTTGGCATGTCACAACGGGCCAAGAATTAGGGCGAAACACCCGGCCCAAGATTGGCTGACGGAGTGTTGGCCAACATTCGACAATTAATAATACTGGGCCGTCACTCAAATTGAGACTCCACCCAGGACTCAATATAGAAACTTTTGGGGTTTGGCCCGATATTCTTCGTAGATCAAATTGTAGTGAATATGACGGGTTAATGTGAAAGACATAAAAACTAACGAGACTTAATTACTTATTCTTTACTGTATGTCTTGAATTCAGAAAAAATTGAATTAAATCCACGAATAAGTAAGAATAAGTGGGTTTCAGGAGATTTATCATGAGTCAATTGTTTGAGGCCTCGGAATTGACTACAAAATGGGTCTCTTGACATTATCTGCTAAACCCAATTGATAGTGAGATATTGAGATATTGAGTGAACTACAGGTTATTGTAATTTACAAATCCCCCCAAAACATGTCACGTTTCATTATCTTGTCACTTTGGTAACTTTCCAATAATTTTTTTCTACATTCTATTGAATATTTAAGTCACTATTTTCTCGTAGTCTCCACTCATTTGGTCCATAAGTCTACGTAAACAATGACAAGAGAAGTTAGAATCTGCTCCAAGTTATTTTAATTCATAAATCTCGCGAAAACACGTCAAATTCGATTGATTTTCCACTTTGGTAACTTTTGAACAATTTTTCGTTTCATTAAATTGCACAGTTCAATCACTATTTTTACGTATTTCCCTCTATTTTCGATCTGCAGGCTCTCTGAGACTCACTATTGTTGTTGCTATGGTAGCGCTGTTGCTAGTGGAAGTGATAGGTGGTAGCACTACTAACGTTTCAAATTCAAATATCAATCCTCATATTCTTGAATGCCATTTGTAAGGGATCCTGGGGAAATTCCTTATTTTTAACTACAGAACCGGAGGAAACGACCAGAAATTAGCGTGAGTACACAATAAGACCTCGCGAATAAGTTAAGATAGCGAAATACGTATAAAGTCGCGCTTCGAGTTTGCCCAAGTATCCGATTTTTCGGAGTTAAGGTTAGAGATCTTTTTTTTGTATATCTTGTTGAGTATCCTTGTTTTTAATTATTATGGTCGAGTGAGAAAAATTATCCAAATGCACTAGAGATTCCGATTTAATCACGGTATTGGCCAACATACTGAGCTACGCGATTGAGTTAGGGAATATCTTAGTATCCAAATCCCCGGGGAAATGTATAGGAGTAATTAAAAAAATTACCGCTCGATTAGCGGGTTTTGCGGGTCAGGCCGGCACGTTTACGTGTCTGGTGACAGGTCACGAGAACCATCGCAACCATGGATCGCTTCGTGGATGGTCAAGGTTGCAGTTAGAAAATTCCGTTTATGAGAGTGACCTGAGTACTTTGCCCTTTGTTTTAGTATGTGTTAAGACATTCCCCTGACCCGTAGGAGCCCCGAGGAGGCGAGACCCTATTTGGATTATTGTCAGGGCCAACAACCGCCCTCCACTCGAAAATTTTAGATAAATTAATTATTACATCCGATTATGGATGACTATCTAAGAATCCCGTTTGAGTTTGAATGCGTAGTTCTACGCGCTAGCCATCGCTACGGCGCTATTATCACGCATCTCCGTGAGCATTAGACATCGACCGCTCTATCGATCGGTGTCGCAGTTAGAAAATTTTGTGTGAACGCCAACGGTCGCGTGATCCGAAAAAATCAAATAAAATACGTGAATTATTGACAATTAAAATTGGTGAGAAGGTTCGGGAGTGTCGTAAGTAGCAGCCGATAGTGTGGAATACTAATAAAACACGAAAAAGACAATACCTCGGTGGAGGGAAATAGGTGTTCAGGAAATGGGAATTTCCGAGCCGTTGAAGCCAACACCGGTGAGTAACCAATAAATTATGGTGAAAATAAATGATTAAAATTATCCCCGGTCCCCTCTTAAGCCATAAACCCCTAGAAAACATTAATATTAAATCATTTAAGGGCATTATCTGTGCCCCAAGCGAGCACACATAGACGCCGGGCCGGGAGAATAGCCACCGCGGCGTACGAGGCTACAATGTACAAGCATGTGCCTTCCCCCTCTCGCTCTCTCTCGCTCGAGACACTACGCCGAGCCATTCCCTGTGAAAATGGACTCTGCTTTGGGCCGTCGGCCAGCTAACATCGTCTGATGTGCCTCCTCCATACCCGTTACCTTTACCGAATTTATGCGGGTTTAATAAGAGTTTTAGTCTCGTAATGAGATGTTTAATTAACCTCAGGTGTATCTAGAATACGATTTTAGGGTATTGAGATCCATTTTTAGTTTATTTCCCTTTTCTTTGGGGTAAAATACCCGCTCCCCGAGTCCGCTTAGGCCGTTCGACAGCTAAATCCACCCGTTGTGCCCCGGCACGTTAGTATTTCGCTGAATGCGAGTTTTACATTTTCTTTTAATCGACTGACCTCATAATGAGGTGTGAATTATTAGGGAGTTTATGGGAAAAATTCGCGTGGAAATACCCGTCCATTAGTTGTGTCGGATTGACCGACGGTTAGCCCAGTTGGGCGGATTTAGGGAATTTATTGGACAAAATGTAGAAGCATTATGAGTAAAAATCACGTATCCGGTTCGAGTATTATTACTATTACGAATTTCGGTGCATAATTCGCCGATATTGGTCTCATTGTGTGCGATTGTAATATTATCGAGTTAAGAATTGATTTATCCCGTTTGTGGAGCTGAGAATTAATTTTGTTTTTTTTTTTTTGGAAATATTGAATTCTCTTTTTTCTCTTTTTCTTGGTATTTTGGGAATATGAGTCCCGTATTATGAATTTATGTTGAAGAGTATTTATTTTTTTTTTGGATTCTTTTTTTTGTATCGGATGCATATCCGAGATTATAGTTGATTTTCGTTATTATGGAGTTTCTTAAGGCCGGGAGCCTTTGATGGACAATGTATTATTTTTTTGATACTTTTTCTTGTGTTACTTTTGAGTCAATAGAGAACTCATCTAATTTACAGTATAACCCTGGTCTTTTGAGTTTAATTTTTTTTTAGTATAAGAGCCCGACATTTTCTATTCCATCCAACCCACCCCTCTCTCCACAACCTATCCCCTGAGCAGCGCGGAGCATTCACCATCTTTCCCTTATCACCCCTTAAGTTTAAGTTTCTTTTTTTTTTTGAACATCGATGGTTTGTTGTTCTCTACGTTTTTGGTTTCGTTTTGGGTTTGTTCTTCCGGTTTGTCGTTCCCGCAGCAGAAAAGAGCGGCTGGCGCCCACGTATACATACCTAGCGGTTGCTAGAGGTTCTGTGTTTTAACCAAGGTAAGGGAAAACGGCGGGGATAACCTGATTTTTCAGTCCCCAGTAAAAAATCTTGTTACACATTATATTAATGGAAATACAGATCAACAATCAACTCGAGGGTTCAACGATTGTTATTCAATTGTAATTAGATTCATTGGAGTATTATTTAATTTTTCTCTCCTCCAAAGTCGTAGAGATTTTCCTCTGGAATGTAGACAGGAGAGTTATACGCAATTCCTGGTCTCCTTCAGTGATCGAAATTCTATTTATAATGTTCTTCTCAGTTTCCATCGAAATTAATGATGCTTTCATATTTATTTTGCATCAGAAATTATGGATAATGAACCGTAATATTATACATGAGAAAAAAAGTCAGAGGGACGAAAAATCCTCAATCCAAGGCTGAAAAGAAGCCTCATTTCGGAGATATAGAAGCAGCCTTGGCCCAATATTGGCAAACGAGCCTCGGATCAGGTACATTCCACCGAGGCTCGAATCTACGCTGGGTCAGCGTCTATTCCAGTATCAATCCGTTGTGACATCCCAAGGGTCGACCTGGCATCGGCCGACGAATGGTGACTGAGCATCGTAAAATCGACTCTGGGCCGAGTCTTGGCCCTGTGGTCAGGACCGAAAATTTTTACTTGGGCTGCTGATAATATTATACTACATGAATCAATACGTCAATTTTTAGCAATAATATTTTGAACTCATCATTTAAAAAAAAATTTAGCCCTCCAATCTATAAAATAAATAAGACCATTGTATTAATATAGTTGAATATTTAGTAAAAAAAAGCCCCGATATAATTCAAGTAAACTATGACTAATTGAAACATTTATATTTGTGAAGAAATACATGTTGTAGATGGCACTATATATGTGTGTGTATCTGAAGTTGGCGAGAGATGAATAAAGACCTTAGCATGTGCTCATGCTATTTTATTAATTAATCCCATACATATCATGGCGCTGCGTTAAAAAGTGATAAAATAATTGAATAAAACAGAACCCTTCACTAGGAAAAATTAAGTGAAATTTAAAAAGAGAAAAAAGTTAGGAAATAATGGCAGAAGAAGCTGTACAATAGTTGGCTGATGCAATTGCACAGATGAACAATGGCGTTGTGGGCTTGAAACCCCCCGAACCATTACGGGAATTGAATGCTGAACAGTTTAAGAAATGGAAAAGAGATTTTGAGATTTACCGTGTAGGTGAAGGAAGTGATAAAAACTCAGGAGAGGTAGAAGTTGCATTATTATTACATTGTATGGGACAAGAATGCAGAGATATACATAAGACATTTATATTTACTAATGATGCTAAAAAGAAGGAATATAATGTGGTTATGGAGAAGCTTACGAATCATTTTATTCCATTGCAGAATGAAAGTGTTAATTCTCATTTATTTTTCACGAGAAATCAATTTCAAGGAGAGAGTTTCGATAACTTTTTGACGGAAATAAAAAGATTGAGTCAAGACTGTGATTTTGGAGAATTAAAAGACAGATTGATAAGAGACAGAATTGTAGCAGGAATCGAGAATAAAAAAGATTATTGAGAGAGACTGATCTAACGTTACCAAAAACCATTTAGATTTGTAAAGCTGCCGAGTTAGCAAGTGAACTAAGTGAGAGTAAAGGAATAATATTTAAGAGTGAACAGATGGTAATATCTCAGAGCTTGAGAAAAGAAATGTTACAAAAAATTCATTATGCACATTTGGGTATTGATAAATGTAAATCATTAGCAAGAAAATGTCTATTTTGGATAGGAATGAATAAACAGATAGAAGATTTGATTCAGAATTGTAATACTTGCAAACGCTATCAGAACAATAATATAAAAAAAGCAATGATATGTACGGAAATTCCAAATGGACCATGGGAAATTGTATCAGCAGACATATTTTTTCTTCATGGAAATCCTTATATTTTGATGGTTGATGCTTTTAGTAAATATATAGAAATCAAACGACTGAATAATTTAACAACTTGTTGTACGATTAATGAAATGAAAGAAATATTTGCAAGGCACGGTGTACCAGGAGAGCCATATACAGATTCAGGATCTCAGTTTACAAGTAGAGAATTTAAAATATTTTTCCGAGAGTGGAATTTTATTCATAAGATTGTTAGTTCAAAGCATCATATGGGGAATAGGTTAGCAGAGAGATGTATACAGACTATTAAAGGAATGTTAAAAAAAATGATAGAGGAGAAGAAAGACATAAATCTAGGGTTACTCATATATAGAAATCCACCGGTGTCGAGTGATGGTAAAACTCCAACAGAATTATTGTACAACAGGAAAGTAAAAAATGTAATTCCAAACTATAGAGTGGAAATTGAACAGAAGAATTGTATGTTGATGTTTCACGTCCAGTATATTAACTAATAGGGTGTTGTTTATGGGAAATTGGACAAATGATTACGACACTATCTATCGTCAAATCAGCAACAGAAGAATTTGAACAGAAGAATGATTTTAGAAAGGAACTATTGAGAAGACAAGAAAAACAGAAGAAGTATTTTGATAAGCATAGTAAACAATTACCAGTTTTGGAAAAAGGTGAAGTAGTTAAAATACAGAATGAAAATAATCAGAAACCTCACAAAAGTGGCATAGTAATTGATTAAGATAAAAATCCAAGAGCATATCAAGTTAAAGTAGAAAATGGGGAAATTGTGAAGAGAAATAAAAGGATGTTAATTAGAGGAGGTAATTTCAATGAGAGAGATGAGGACTTTGAGGATTTGATGGAAGATAATTTTGAAAATCTAAATAATAATGCAGTTTTAAATGATCAAGAGATACCTCGAGGGTGAGGTCAAGTTCAAAGGGATAATTATATTACTAGGTCTGGTACGGAAGTTAAAAAACCACACTATCTGAAGGATTATGTTTAAGAAATTGATTGTATAATTAAGATTTAAATCTAGAAGTTGAGATGTTTATAAAAATATTAAATTGTGTTTTGAAAGCTTGAAAAACGGAAAGATATTGTAGATGGCACTATATATGTGTGTGTATCTGAAGATGGCGAGAGATGAATAAAGACCTTAACATGTGCTCATGCAATTTTATTAATTAATCCCATACATAACAACACATACCCTTGTTCATGGACACTCTTTGTCCGAACTTCACTCCTTTATATATATCAAACTCTCCACATTCTTCAAACCATCACAAACACTGGTACATATCTCGAAACGAGCACTACATAATTACTCTCTTATTTTCATGCTTTCGAATGCATAAACGTAAACAAAAAGAGGTCTACTTATCACACTTTTGGATGAGATGCATTCACACGTCCCTGCAACGCCACAACTTGAATGATTAAGGATATCCAAGTAGTTCGGAGATTTTTTTTTCGGGAAAAAAACTTTCTGGAATTCATACCATGGAGCAAGAGCTTTTTTTTAAGCCCAATTTCAACCTTGGTTTACACAGTGTGTCCATAAGAGCCACCGAGTCTCATCTTCAAACCAATAATACATACCTTTAAAATGTTTTTTCGAACATATAACCGTATATAATTTTGTTCATTAGAGTCTCTAGTCTTTTTGTCGGTGGTAAAAAACATAGGTTACCGGCCAAATAATTGCAAACGATGAATTAGAAAACCTGTAGTTCCGTACGGCGGCCATATTGGATGGTTCAAGTTCAAGCGTTTCCGGCCGCTAACAATGGTGAGAGGTTAGAGCAACGAGAGTCAAGTCTGAGATCGAATAAATTACTTCTCCTAATATCGAATGATATAAATTAAGGACAAATGAAAAATTCTGAGAATTATGACTATGGTAATAATTTTCTGCAAATTCAGATTTTTTATAAAAAATAGTAGATTACATGACCAACGTACTTGGATATCCTTAACTGTTACCAAGTACCGTAGGGTACGCGTCTGCGCTCCTGACCTCAGGGTCCTCTGCCTATTGTATTCTGGGACTTATTACGTTCCACCGAAGGAATTTATCCAACAAAATAAATTAATCACACATTCGATTGATATAATTCAATTCACCGCGCGAAATCAGTAAGTTGATAATTTTTTATTGGGTTGGAGGAGTCTTCTGAGGCATCCAAGAATGTTCATCCCAAATTTCAGAGTTTTCTTACTCTCAGAATCCAACTTTCCAAGCCAGCAGACAATAGAAATTGTCAACGTTCCCATCACACTTCCATTGAACTCAATCGGAAAGTTCGCGTATTGAAAATCTTCTAATTTATAATGTAGTCAGTACGAAACTGTTGGAGACATTTAGATTACCCCAGTTTCATTTCAAAAGATTTATTAGATGCTACTTCCATCGACCTATTCATTTGATCTGAATGAAATTGATTCAATTCGATTTTTGATGATCCATTTTTTTTGGAGATGATAGTATTCGATTGATTATTGTACTAGTGAATTATCTCTACGGCGTCAATTTTTTTTCCATTCATAATATATTCAATTCAACAATGGATATTACTTGGTACACTTCCACTCATCAGTGTTGATCAATTCAGCATTGAATGACGACAATTCATATCACTCCGTCACGATACGGATTAAAACAGAAAATCGAATTACTGAGGTTGCCTCCGTATCGTTTTGATATCTCAATCGACAAAATTCGGCACTGAATTAATGACATGAGTGCAATGTCGTTCAGATGCTCATGAGAACAACTCAATTAGCTATCGAATCGTGGACATAAGAGGGGTATCAATCTGATGTCAAAATGGAGAACTCAATCCAGGATTGTGTTAACAGCATTGACACAATGTCGATTCTAAGTCAGTTATACAGTACTGTTTCGCGGTAAGAAATCGGACATCGACTCAACATTGAAAAGATGTATGAAAAATCGTACTGAAAATTAGTATCAATTATATATTGATTCTGTCATAAAAGTCATGTTGCTCCGATATCGAAATTCAGTATGGACATGCGACATTGGAACGATATCGGATTTTTGTGGATGTCGGCAATCCCCACTTGGGATACTCAATAAAGTGATATTGAAACAGTAACCTTTATATGTAACTTCTTCCACCCTTCTCTCTCTGAACGTTACATTTTCCACTTCCTATATATCCGAACGTTGGACGTATCCACATTAAATCTTACGGCTCTATCGACAATACAGCCACCTGTCATTTTTAAGTTGAATGACTCATTTCGATCAGTAGACAAAGAAAATCTTCATTTTTTTAGGCAATCATACCGTGGAAAAAGAGAATTCGGGAATTGTTGTATATGGAGATTATGGATTCAGGGAAAAAAGTATGGAGGGATATTTCAGATTGAGGGATTTTTATACGTAAGGATTTTGACGTGGGGATTGTGAATTCGGGGATATTGTCATGAAACCCATAAGTAGTAGACATTTCAAATTATCTGATCCGTGAACCCATCGATAGTTGATCCATGGAACAATCATCAAGAGAACAAAAATGAAATATGAAATATGAGACGCAAAAGTAGAGAAACGAGACATGAGACAGAAAACAAGAAGGAGTTACGAGACATAAGACACGAGATACGAGACACGAAATTGACAGATAGGAAGAAAATACAAGATACGAGGCACAAGAAACGAGATACGACTCATAATCGGTAACTGCAACACTCTCACTCCTCAAGACACGAGGGATGAAGCAGTAGGTACGGGAAATGCGAAACAAGACACGAGACATGAAAACAGAAAATGAAAATAAATTATCAGATATGATATATGAGAGCGGAAAACGAGAATGAGATACAAGGCACGAGACACGACCAACGAGATACAACTCCTCATCATTAACCACTACAACACTCCCGTTACTGAATGCATAATACACGAGGCATGAGCAACGAGGCATGACATACAACTCATCAGAATTACTACCATTCTCCGGCTGCTGCAGGTACGAGACGCGAATCACGAGAGCAGAAAATGAGAACGAGACATGAGATACGAGTTACGAGTTACAAGGCACGAGGCATGAGACACGAGACACCAGGGGGTGCCGTTATACACAACCGATCAAAATACTATTACAAGTTTCTACATAGTAATTGAGAGTGAATGGAGATTATTCACATTCTAATATACAAAAAGTAGAATCGTGCCTCAATGACTAATATACTGAAATCAGGAAAGATGAGGACCGGAAGGATGACGGTATTTTCAATAGTAACAATCATAAAACCACCTGGTGCGAGTAAGTAATCGGTTTCACATAGGAGACTTTATTAGCACTCCAACCACCATTACATTATTCAGTCCTCCTCTGTACAATCCTCTCTACCCCTTTCCGCAAATCTGAAGCAGATCTCTGTCTCCTGTGCTTCCATTCGTGAATTCTAATGTTTATCTTTAACAATGAATTTTTGACCAAATTTAGATGTCACTTCACTGATGAAGGGAAACCATCTTAATTTATACTCCAGGTAAAGAAATTGCTATTGGACAAAGGATTGTGGATTGGCTCTTAACTCCTCGACATATGACCTCACAATTTACGTTGAACGACAGACTGGTGGGCTTAAAATTCAGGGAATCAACTTTATGATGAGGACAAAGAACTTCAAGGAGGAAAATCGGCCTGCAGGAAAGTGGTGGAGGATGGGGATTGGTATACGATATGGGTTAGTTCCCAGTCCATGGAAGAGCAGAGTACAATGCAACGTAATTTACTTGGGGTTGAAGGAGAAAAATTCGATCGACACAGAGGAAAAGCAATCTATGGCAAGAGGAGAAAGGGTATCCAGTTTACGATATAGCCACAGAGGCACCTTGGTTCTCGCTCAATGCGATACTAAAATGTGGTGGAGCTGAATCGTTTCTGGCACTCTCGCACTCAGGCGGGAGTAAATTTCCTGGGGAACTTGAAATATGCACGCAGAACAAAAAATGGACAAACGATGTGATAGCAGTTTTTATTTTAGGAGTGAACCAGTAGTGCGAAACGCGCCAACTACCTAAGATGATTCACGCTCGTAACAAATTCATTTTACTTTTATTCCTTTCTTTAATGATTCTCTACCGTTAAGTTGAGTTTTCACTTCTAAAAGCGTATCAATTCTATCAATTCTACAAACTTTAGTGAGATGATTCACCTATGTGTAATGTTATCTATATAATATTCTGTTAACATCCATCACTATTCATTCCTTCGGATGTCGACATGAATGAAAAAAATTAGATGGAAAAAATATAGGATTAAAAATAGCAAAGTGAAGATGAACAAAATGATTCCAAGTATAGTTTCACTGTAGCGGATCCCGCGGATAATTAGAATAATATGAGATGGAAATGTTAAAATACTCATAAAAGAAGAAATTAATACAATAACACAGGTTGTATTGACTGTGGTGAAAACCTATAACCGACTCACCCTAGGAGGCAAGTGTACAGAAAAGATCGAAGGGATCGAGGAAGTAATGTTAAAAAGATGGATTGGGAAATACCTGCTCAGGTTACCCCACCTTACTTCTCTCTATTTCTAAAGCATTAAGGAAAGACGATGATTTGTGATCTCTTTATTGGAATATGGGTAGGAAACATGTGAAATGAGTAAAAACACTTTAATGAAAAGTTAAACGTAGAATCTTTATTAAGAGGTCTTCACGCCTCCTCTCGATATGAGAGACTGACTTTTGAAGAAAAATGCAGTGCTCCTTTGCCTCTGACCTCTGGCCTCTATGGTGGTCCTCTGTGACCATTTCTATGAATCACTCTATTGTTCTTTTTATTACGTTTCAAGTGTCAACTCATGTGTTTACATAAACACCCTGAGAGAACGAACCAAGCAGAGTGACGCAGTAGAGAAATAAAATAAATGAATTAAATATTACTTACTTCAATACTCTTGACCAGAAAAAGACAGAAAACACCACAAGGATAAACAACAATTGTCGTGTGAACGAAATGACAAAATCAACGAACTCCGTCGAATCGAATCTTTGAGACAACTCGCCACAGCAACAAAGAAGATCTAGGCCTGATTTTTTGTATAATGGACGGTAATCCGCCCTCTGATCCCACCCAGTCTTTCCTAAACAAACGAATATGAATACCTGCCAAGAAATTCCCAGTGGATATTGTATATATCTAATCCGAAACTTGGGTGGTTGTAAGATCCATACAACATATCAGCACCGAAGACGTAAAATGAGGATTTTTTGGGACACGTGGCGGTTAACTTAAAAGGATTGAACAAAAGAATCTAAGGCCAACGTATAAACGTATGAACCCCTAAAAAAGAAACTACTCATTCTTTTTATCGAAGTGACAGCCCTAGTAGTACAAGGCTGGGAATCGGTTATGAAAAATCTCGCAGTAACTCTTAACTCGGGACACCTGCCTGAAAATCTATTGAGATTAGAGGACAAAATTTAGGAGATGTCCCGAACATACGATCAACCATGATGGAAAAATTTTGGGAAACGTGGCTAACGATTTAGCTAAAACGAACCCACGATCGTCTAGTGAAGACGACGGTAAAACTCAAATCAGGGGAGAGGAAGAAGTAGCCGTTAGAAACTAAAGGGAGGGTACCAAGAATATAAAAGGTGGATGCAGTCCTTCTAGGTATTATACCGATTTTGTCAGCGAGAAGTTGTTACCAGCCAAAAGTCAGAACCAGTACTTGTCACAGACGATCATCAGAATTCTACATCTCTTGTCATAAAGAGTCCAGTACTAATTACGAGGTTTCACAGGAAGTGATTCGTTCAATTAAGATTTCGACCGATCTTGATGTCTTGTTGCAGGAGTCTTGTATTAAATCTGTTCACGAGGTTTTCACGGAAGTGATTTCCTCTTCAAGTACTATAACCAATATCCGGATCGCAATCAGGCTCATGCGGATCCTGTTCACCATTGTCCTGGTCTACGCAGAAATCTGGTTCTACCTTAAGATCTAGTGTGAATTGCGCATCCTGAAAACCATTGAACTTGGACCACAGCGCAAACCCCAGTACCAGTAACTATTCTACGAGATCATCCACCGGCTCTGAGCTGTTTATCTGCCGACATCTCAGAATTCTCTCTGAATTCTTCCTGGACTGATATCTTATCGCTACTGCATCTACCTGTCGAGACCGATACTACAACATCCAAGGGTTCAACCAATATCAGACTCATTTCGCCTGAGTGATTTATCCTCCCTCCCTTCATTCAACATATGTTTATTTTCCTATAAACAACTTTCCTTTTTCCTTCTGGTTTTTATCTTGAAATCCAGTGTAACTTGGTTTAGTCTGTGGAATAAATTAGTCTCATTAAAGGGGTATTATTCATCTTTTCTACCTAAGTAACCTTTCTCTTTCGATTCTTGCGTTGTATCACCATTTTCGTACTTTAGTACCTAATCCCACGCAATCAGATCCCAACTACTGAGGAGAATCTTTCCCTTATTCTTTCGATTCTCTTCCTGATGTAACTAGTTATATACGATCCGATCAACTCTGAGGTCCCCTTAAATTCATTCAAATCGAATCAATTATTCGTGCAAAACCGTAACATCACTACAGGTATCGCATGAAAGCGAAACGAGTGGGACGGATATACAGGGTGTCCCGCAACTGATCTTTTTCCTGAAAGGGTATTGGAGAGGATCATTTTTGGGATCGAAAGTTCCTCTTCAACTTTTGGATCCGAGTTCATAAAGGGTTCAATTTTTTTTTGGATCTTTTTCGGCGTAGTGCCACATACAAATTTAATTAACCCCACTCACCCCCCTCCTTGGCATTTAACGCTTCCAATTATTTTCGAAAAAGAAAAACTAAATTGCAAAATTATTTTTTTTTTCTTTCATTTTTGGGTATTTTTCATTATCTTTTTCTGCCCTCTGCTATCCACCCATCGAGAAACACACTTCCCCTTTTTGGACCCTTGGCGTTCCGAATTATTTTCAAAAACTCAAATGAGTTATTATTACTATTTTTTTGGTTCTTCGGGTGTCATTCTCTTGCAGCCCAGACTTATTCCCAAAAAGTCGAAATGAAATTACAAAATAAATATTATTTTTTTTTTTTCGTTATTTTTTGGGTTTTTTGACTTATCTAATGGACCACTCTCAAGAAACTAAAAAAAAACTAAAAAAACTAATATTCATTTTGTCATTTCGTTTTGAGTTTTTTTTAAATAATCTGGGCTGCCAGAGAGTTTTCGTTTTTCGACTCGTTACACTAAAAAAAAAAAGATGGCTGGATCAAGTCGAAAATCGACCTGCTTCAAGCAGGATATCTATGGCTGAATCAAGCCGGATTTTCGACTTATTTCAAGCAGGAAATCGACTTGATTCAGGACGGAAGAGGTCAAGTCGGAAATCCGACTTGATTCAGCTCGGATTCCGACTTGATTCAGGTCGAATTCCGACTTGATTCAGGCCGGAAAGTCGGAATCCAAGCTGAATCAAGTCGGAACCCAACATGAATCAAGCCGGACTCCAACATGCTGCTCATCAAATCGACTCGATTCAAGCCGGAAATCCGACTCGATTCAAGTCGGGTGCCGACTTGATTCAAGTCGGGTTCCGGCTTGATCCAACTCGGATGAGGTCAGGTCGATTTCTCGACTTGATTCAGCCATCTTTTTTTTTGGGTGTAGCTGTGTTAAGGAATGACACCCGAAGAATCAAAAAAATAGTAATAATAACTCACTTGAGTTTTTGATTTTTAAGTTTTTGAAAATAATTCGGAACGCCACACCTAGAAAAAAAGATGGCTGAATCAAGTCGAGAAATCGACCTGACCTCATTCGACTTGGATCAAGTCGATTTGATGAACAGCATGTCGCGGTCCGGCTTGATTCAGGTCGGATTCCGATTTGATTCGGGTCGGATTCTGACTTTCAACCCATTTTTCCGACTTGAATCAAGCAGGATTTCCGGCTTGACCTTTTCCGTTTTGAATCAAGTCGATTTTCTACTTAAAATAAGTCAAAAATCCGGCTTGATCCAGCCATAGATTTCCTGTTTGAAGCAGGTCGATTCTCGACTTGATTCAGCCATCTTTTTTTTTGGGTGCAAGGGTCCAAAAAGGGGAAGTGTGTTTGTCGATGGGTGGATAGCAGGGCAGAAAAAGATAATGAAAAATACCCAAAAATGAAAGAAAAAAAAATAATTTTGCAATTTAGTTTTTCTTTTCCGGAAATAATTGAAGGCAATAAATGCCAAGGAGGGGGGTGACTGGGGTTTTAAATTTGTATGTGGCACTACGCCGAAAAAGATCCAAAAAAAATTGAACCCTTTATGAAAAATAAAATTTCGGCCCTGGAATGAGTAGTAACAGACAGAAAAAAAATATAAGGTCGGGCAGGAAAAAAATTGAAAATATAAAAAAAAAGCTCGATTCCAAAAGTTGAAGAGGAACTTTCAATCCCGAAAATGATCCTCTCCGATATATACCCTTTCAGGAAAGTGATCGGTGGCGGGACACCCTGTATAGCGTGTCCATGGCATGCAAACTAGAGTTTTCTATACTCGTGCCATATCTTGCGCAATCGGATGGCGAACATGAAACCTTTATACGAATATAAATAACGCGGTTCACATATGAATGCCGATGCCTTCGAGCTACTTTCCCTCCTTCACTATTTAAAACATTGGAAGCTGTCTTAACCGCTACCCAAATTGCTCCAATGTTTCCAGCCGATTTTTTTTGGACGTGGATACGTCTATAGTTTCATTATGACGTGGCTACATCTACGGTTCTATTTTAGAGGTGATTTTCTGAAAGTACACCATGCCCTAGCGCCATGTCCCAGCGTTCGAGAGTATTTTGGAAGGTTCTGAAATGTTCCACAAGTTCTACGAGTTCTATAAGATTCTTAAGATTCTTAGCATCTACGCACAACCAAACAAGTAGGCGGCAGCGACATGTGGCTATAGATTCGTAACTACAGATTTGCGGTTGTGGAGCTTGTTAATTTTACGTGTGTGTTTTTTATTCGCCATCAATCAATTGATGGAGCGCTTCCGAATGGTCCTTTCGATCCTTTTCGCGTATTATTATACACGGAGAAAAAAATTCAGTAAAAATTCCGTGTCATTTTCGTAATCGTGGGGCGACCTTGAAATGTGGGAAAAATTACGTGACTTTCAGTAATTTTTACTTCAAGTGAACGTAGTCTTTCCGTGATTTTAAGTAAAAAATTACGGAACTTCACGTAATTTTTCCCACATTTCAAGGTCGCCCCACGATTACGAAAAAGACACGGAATTTTTACTGAATTTTTTTCTCCGTGTAGTAAATGTTTTGCATTTCATATCTCGAAAGCTGAATATCTCCGAAACGACTTGTCCGATTGAGCTGATTTTAAATACCAAACATTACAATCATAAGAGATACCTTCATGCCAAATTTGAAGTTGATATCTCGTTTTTTTCCAAAGTTAGCGTGTTTACAAGAATTTTCGATGAAAAACGGAAAATCAGCCATATCTCGAAAACTTTCTACCAACGGGTATATATATTTTTATTGATTAAGATAGAGGACGTCGAGACAAAAATTTTGAAAAAAAAAAAAAATTAATTGATTGGGTCGTTTTCGAGATATCGAATAAAATCGATTTTCATGCAAGGTTAAATATCTCCGGAACTAACCATCCGATTGAGCTGATTTTCAATACCAAACATTGCAATCATAAGAGATACCTTCATGCCTAATTTGAAGTTGATATATCGTTTCTTTCAAAAGTTAGCGTGTTTACAAGGATTTTCAATGAAAAACGGAAAACTAGCCATATCTCGAAAACTTTCTACCAACGGGTATATATATTTTGGTTGATTGAGATAGAGGACATCGAGACGAAAATTTTGAAAAAAATAAAAAATAAATCGATCCAGTCATTTTCAAGATATTGAAGGAAGACGAATTTTCGATACATAGTAATATCTCAGGAACTAATCGATCGATCGAGCTGAAATTTCGCACAGAACTAGCCCCATCTAATTCCAACTATCTCACAAAATTTTAGATTTTTCGGAACACATTTACCCGTTTAATCGTTTAATTTACGAAAAAGTGATCACTGGTCAGCATGACCACATACAGACATTTTCGCCAAACTTCGTATTTTTACGTTTCAGATCATTCTAGAACGTTTCCAGGCAAAATTGGAAAATGTCAAAATGGAACGATTACAATGCTTCCATTCGGAAGCAAAAAGATAAGGAATAAGGAACAGCATGGGCTCCGGGTTCATTTTGTTTTTCAAAGACATACGCGGAGCCCATACTATATCTTATATGTGTTTCTTATCCCTAATTAAATTCTTTGGTTGTGCGCAGGCCCCCTTCGGTTCTAGGAAGTTCTCAAACTCTCTAGGAATCATTCTACGATAATATTTGATATGTCCAAATATCGGGAAAATTGCGAAATCTTCTGGAAAATTTTAGAAGAGTCTAGATCGGTACGGAATCTTCTGGAAAAGCCGCGAATCTTCTCGAAACTTCCATTCCACTTTCTAGAAATTTTTGAAATCTTCTGGAAAATTCGAGAATCATTCGGAAAACTGTCTGCAATTTTCCAAATAATGTTCAATGTTTCCAATATTAATATAAATCTATGTACGACTAAAACTTAATCAAGTGATGTTGAAACATTAACCTTTGTATACAACATTTGCTACTTCATATATCTTTCTAAACAATAGAGGTATCCACGGTAAATCCTATGCCTGTATCGATGATTCAACCGCCTGTTATGTTTTTTCCACTGTGTTATGTCAGAAATGGGTGAATCTGACGAAAAGTGTGATAACTTTCCCAGAAATAACCTTCATAAATCAAATGTTTAAATGACAGGAAAATGCCTCAGATTACTAGATTCAAAGCTGAAATTTAGAACCCAATTAATTACAACACCTTGGGTTCCGTGAGACACACTGGGAGGTTGAGCACTGAGTTGCGTGTGACATGCTGAGAGGTTCAACACTTGGTTGCGTGTAACACGCTGAGATGTCCAATGCTGGGTTGCATATGACACGCTGAGAGGTCCAGCAGTGGGTTACGTGTGACACTGAGAGTTTGACCACTGAGTTGCGTATGACATGCTGAATTTTCCAATGCTGGGTTGCGTGCGACAAGATGAGAGGTTCAGCACTGAGTTGCATGTGACACGCAGAGAGGTCCAACACTGGGTTGCGTGTGACACGCTGAGAGGTCCAACGCTAGATGGCGTGTGACACGCTGAGAGGTTCAGCACTGGGATGCGTGTGACACTCGCCGCGTGTGTCACTTTAGAGTGTCACACGCTCAGTGCCAATAACCACAGCCAATTTATACCAGATTCAAGTATATTTCATACGAACATCAAGTATATTGAAATACTAAAATCAAGAAAAACGAATATTTTTTTTTTAATCGAATATTTTTCTATCCGTGTGTATCTATTTCATTCTCGATTCTTCATCGTGTATGTTCTTTGTTGGTTTCGAAAATGGAAACTCACAAGAACCGTATAATCTTCCGGTTGAAGATTATTCAATTTTCAGTTTCTATCTAAAAGCTCCTCATTGCTGAATTCACAGAACTCCGGTTAAAATTACATCTGTACATCAAGCCTATTATTTGGATAATCTCAAACGCATAAAACGATATACCCTCCCAATTCCCTCTGTTCCGTTTCGGAATTTGTTTTTTGAAGTGGGAGAATTCTACCTGGGAAAATCTCCATAATTTTATACCAAATTCTATAACCACTTCTTAGAATCGTCCAATTCTCGAAATTTTTTGTCTCACACAGAAAATAATTATCTTTAATCCTCATTTTACTCAAAATATTTACGGTTAGAGTCACACAACCAATATTATTGAGAATTGTTCTATTCAAATATTTTGTATTTCATTTTCGAACCATGATTTATTACTCTTTATTATTGCAGAACTCTTAATCCTCGAAAGGTGCATTAATCCTTCGCATTCATTTTAAAATTCAAAAACCTTTTCATGTTTTTCCTAAAATTAGGGAAAATACATCAAGATATTCACTCGATATTACAGTCATTTATTGTTCCTACCCGCTCATAGATAGAGATAGCTCATTGTTCTCCCTCCCTCTGCAATTCATTTATGACGGATAATCAGTTTTCCAGACCTAAACTTGACCCAAATCGATAATATACCTCCTCCTACCACTCTCCAGTTCATGTACTATAACCCTCGATGCCTCAACCTCAACCAATGGAATCACCTATCCACATTTCTTGCCCAATTAAAATTCACCTATTTTTCTACAGACATTGCGGATTTTGAAGTTATAAGCCAACGCATTTTGCTAGAAAGATCAGTACTCGCTCTTGAGTCTTTATTGGCAAGTCTCATTGAACGACAGCCCAATATTTTCGAACAGTTTTACCTCCGATTTCCGTGTTTAATTTCTGTTTACAGTCCATCATATTTTTTTGTCAAAATTAATAATAAAACAACAAGTGTATTTGTTGAATGTTAAAATATATGTCAAATTTTGAGTGAAGTGACTCATTTTTTTATATCACTGATTTTTCTACCCTTTTATAATTTTACCAATTCGCCTGTCCAATAATTCTTGTGCACCCTCTTTTTAATTCAGAATTAGATCAGAGACATAATGGATGCCTTTTTCTCTAATATCTCCAATTTCACCACATGAATAAACATTTTTGCTCTTAAAACTATGAAAAATTTCATGATAACATTCCTTTTTCTGTTAATTAACGACAATAGAATGAGAAACATATCAAAATTCCTCTTTTTGTCAAATAAGAAGGGTTACTATGAGCCCGACATGGATGTTTCTACTGAATGCTTTTCTATAGGAAGCATTATTATGATTTATGAATTTATATCAATTTTTGTCACTCAGTCCGTAAGGCGACGTTTTATGGCTGCTGCACGGCCATAAAACCCAGCCTACGAACTAAATAACAAAAAATATTGTTCGTCACTCGGTCGCAAACAACTTTTCTGGCGATTGTGTTTGTAATCCTCGGCTTTGCCTCGGCCTACAAACTCACAATCGCCGGAAAAGTTCTTCATGGCCTCAGTAACAAAATCTACTATTTTCAATCATGCGATGTTGTTAACGTTTTGTTTTCCATGAAATCGCATTTTGGTGGCGTTTCCGTGTTCTTTCCAATCGTAACAAGGATGAGAGTAATTATGGTCCTCCATTTTCCTTTCTTCCATTCTACTCTTTCGCTTTCAAATTCAAATTGTTAATAGCAATTTTCATCCATCAATTTTCTGATTATTTTTTCTCTAATAAACAATTATCCCTCAGCTAAGCACATTTTAATAATTGTTCGTCAATTTTTTACATTCAAATTATGAGAGCGATTTTTTCATGGAAATGGAGTATGTTATCCTCATTCGTTCTCTCATGGGAACGAAGCATGAGTTTCCCAAACATATTGAGATTCAAGATGACGATGAACATGAGATGATGAACTGTAGGGCCGCCATGACAGTTTTTATCCATGGTTTTTTTAGGTCGAACATAGGTGGTTCCATGACAGTTCATCCTAGGACATTCCATCCCGGCCATTTCATCCCGGCCCTTTCATCCCGGCTATTTCATCCTGAGACAATTGATCCGATAAAATTTCATTCTTGGATTAAAAACTACCCCTGGGGTTGTAACTCCGAGCGCGTAGTACCTATCACTCTCATGCGGGTGTGGTTCGCCCCATACCCCCGACATAGGAGCTCGCGTGTAAATGGGATTTATCCCAGGGCGCCTATAGAAGTTTCACTCCAAAAATATTTTGAAATACCCAATGGGATTCTCATTACGGATGCATCACCAAAGTATGAAAAAGTATCCACTCGCATTGATGTTTCTCTCTTCCAACCCATCCATCTTTTCTCTACACTTATCAATTATACCACGCGAATCGACACTGATATTTAAAAAAATGCATCATACCACAACATTTCGGGCGAAAAAAACAGACACAGACAATGTATACGTACCTTCTAGAACATCAACTCCACCTTCCTCTCTTTCACATTCTCTTTAAATATTTTTGTCACTAGTTGAAATCAAGATATCCAGAGGTACAGGACAGTATCTCTCTAACCCGCGGGTAGAAAATACTCCACTCTAGTACTGTTATCCAGTCAAAGAAACCAATGCCCACAAGTATTTTCAATCTACCAAAAAAACAAAATGAAATTTTGTAAAAAAAACGCCAAGTAACCATTTCAATGTGTTGTTGGGGAAAAAGCTTATATTTAAAACACTGAGGTTTTCATGAGAAGTATCAAATTGATTCACAGTCGATTGTAGAGAATTAAAAAAAAAAGGGAAATAAGAAAAGGCGCCAAGATCACGAAGTAGTATGTTTAAGAAGGACAGGCCTTTTCAGAATATTAATGAAAATGTAGCATTTTTCAATCATTCAACTTGCAATTATGTTTTAAGTTCGGGTTTGTCATACATTAATGGCAACATACCAGCCCTAATTCATATACAGCGTGGGTGGGGGCGGTCACAGAGAGTGTGATAATCCACACAAGATCTATAATACATAGTATCAATATAAGTGGTTCATAAAAAAAAATTCCAGATAAACGAGCAGGACCAACTTACTTGGCGCGGTTCATAGGATAGAATGATGGAAGAAATGAGGTTTCCAGTAATGTTAAGATCTATTCCTTCGAATGGGTTAGAGGAGAGTGATCTTCAATAATTAAGGAACACCGCGCCAAGTAAGTTGGTCCTGCTCGTTTATCTCGAATTTTTTTTTATAAACCACTTATATTGATACTATGTATTATAGATCTTGTGTGGATTATCACACTCTCTGTGACCGCCCCCACCCACGCTGTATATGAATTAGGGCTGGTATGTTGCCATTGATGTATGACAAACCCGAACTTGAAACATGATTGTAAGTCGAATGATTGAAAAATGCTACATTTTCATTAATATTCTGAAAAGGCCTGTCCTTCTTAAACATACTACTTCGTGATCTTGGCGCCTTTTCTTATTTCCCTTTTTTTTAATTCTCTACAATCGACTGTGAATCAATTTGATATTTCTCATGAAAACCTCAGTGTTTTAAATATAAGCTTTTTCGCCAACAACACATTGAAATGGTTACTTGGTGTTTTTTTTTACAAAATTTCATTTTGTTTTTTTGGTAGATTTCAGTAGTTTTTTTAATGTGTTCTGATCGAAAACTACAGACAATTAGAATAAGTTCTTTCGTATGGATCTGGATCGTGGCATAGGTGTGAAGCTCCAAGGGAGATGAACATGACATTTGCAATTAAATTGTCAAGCGTGATTTTTCGGGTAAATAAAAAAACGATTGTTGGTGTATGTATCCTCAAGGAATAGGTGCACCTGGCTTTCTTTGTGAAAAATATACTGCTTGGAACATGACTATTATCTGGTTTTGGGTTTATTCTGTTCCAAAATCAAAAGATACACGTTTTTGGAGTTCCTTGGCCATCGCATTCTTGTAATACTGGAATCATCGACATGTATCCATTCGCTCTTTTTATCTCTCAACAAAGCAGTATAGTGATCGTTTGTCTCCACATTACAATGCAACACGGCACTATTGACGTCATAAGATTTATTGCATACATTAACTACAGTTGTTGGAACCGCTTCTACCTTCTAATTGCTAGTTTTCTGTTTGACATTTTTCTTGTTATACGAGAAAATATGTATTTTGATTATAACAACTGAGTTACTACTGCTTATCTCCGTTTTGCGTGCAAAGTCGGTAACTCGTTCACAAGTGTTACAATATTGAAGAACATTGGTCCAACGTGAAAATGACTTTTGAATTAACTCATTTAAATCCACTGGTTGCTTGATATCCATTACTGATAAAGTCATCACTGAATTGGTCTCATTATAAGTTTTGGAATAATCACATGACTTACATCGATCAAGATGGGTTAGCTGCTGTTGGACATGTTTACGTATTTCACCAACTTTGTTCCATATTTGCTCCAAAAATATAACTGGGTCCTGCTCATCCTTATCGCACAATGCATTTCCGACAAATTGTTGAAGTACATTTGTATCTAAAACCTGTGACCCTTCCAAGTATTTGCGCAAGAAATTCCTCAGTACTGGCTGCTCATCACCCGAGGTTTTCAATATTTCTTCGCGTATAATCGGAGAGTGGAAAAGACATTGAATCACTGCATTGGCATGACTGGACTCACTTTGAGCATTACATAGACCGTTAACGAATGTCTTAATGTCATCTTTTTTTGTACTGGCATTTGTCTCATCAATAGATCCAGTTTCGAAAGCCCATTGAATATCCCATACCTTTGGCCAATATTTATTAGGCAGAGGGATTTGAGCTAGGTCAGATCTATATTCCGCACGCAGTCTATTGTATTCGTCAATTGCTGCCATGGAGGCTTTTGCTGATGATGGATCGAAATTGATCAAATGTACTCCCTCTAGAGTCGTTACTCTTGAGAGTGCAACATATGTTTGGCCGGAAGAAAAGATTGTTTGCCCTACATCTACAACTGCATTGTGCAAACTCAATCCCTGACTTTTATGAATTGTAATCCCATAGCTCAAAGATATTGGAAACTGTCGTCTTGTAATGTAAGTTTCATTCACAATCTCAAATTTCACGTCCTTCCGTTCAATGACACATTGTTGTCCAGATGCTAGGCATATAGTTATAGACTTAATATACTCCACTGCTCTTTCAATAGATTTTGCAACCGACGTTACAACGCCAATAGTTCCGTTCACCAGGCCAAGGGAAACATCGATGTTTCCTCTCACCATAACCTTTGCACCTATCTTAATAGTTATGATTTTGGCTAAACCAGCAGATGAACGATCATCTTTTTTGGCTCTCTCAATAATTTTCATAGCTACCACCTTCAGTCGAGGGTTACGGCAGTCAACTGAATCTTCAGCAATGAGTACTATTTCATCAGTGGGAAGTTCCTCCAACATGATAGTATTCAGGCATTCGCATTGTTTACGGGTTGCTAGTAAACATACAGCATCTGGGGGTAGATTTTTCAGGTACAGAGATAACAAACGAACGCGTTCCGCTGTATTTGGTGATCCTATATCGAATTTCCGAGTTTCCAATAGATTGATATCCTCACCTGTGATTGCACCAACTCTTAAACGAGAAAGGAGATTCCCATAAGCTCGATCTTTCTGTTGACGCATATTAATTGTTAACTCATCGTACTTGAATAAATCCACCCACATATTGATACTACAAACCGATCCCAACCGTTTCTCGACTTCCATTGCTGATAATTTTACATAGGGAGGATCTTGTCGAACAGGTGGTAATTGCAATAAATCACCGAAGAAGAGAATGTGTTTCTTGCCGAACCAACCATCCTTTTCGTCGAAGGTGTCAAAAATTTCCATGAGCCTCTGATTGATATACATCAGGGTAATATTAGAAACCATAGAAATTTCATCGACTATTATCAGTTCAACGTCACGCATTTGATCACGCATGAGTTTCAATAAATCATCAGACAATTGTCTATATTTTGGAGTATCATCATGCTCTATTGGGAGTTGGGAATATCGATGGATGGTTAATCCATTGATATTGAAAGCTGCGATGCCTGTTGGTGCTGTAACTGCTGTTTGTCGATTCATTTCCTTACTGATCCAAGTTCTTATCACTTCGATTAAGAAACTTTTTCCGGTTCCACCTTCACCACTGATATAAAGATGAAGGATTTCATTCTTGGAAGATAGTACATCTTTCACTTTATTGAAAATTCTTCTCTGGTCAATATTCATTTGTGCAATCATAAGGGTCAAATCTACACTCTTCACTACTTTTTCCTGCATCTCATTGAATTCTTTCATAGCCAACTTGCCCTCTCTTGGGTCACGACCGGCCTCGATTCCAGGAGATTGAGTTACTTTTGCTTCCGATTTTTCAAGTTCTTCACGAATTTGTTCCAAAATATAATCCAATCCTCTTTGGAAAGCCTCCGATTCATGATGATATTCACATGCTTTTGCTAGAAATTCTTTCTCATTTTCAAAAGCTTCCGTATAAGATGAAAAACCTTTCTGCAGTTCATCTGTATTCCTCCATGGTTTAAATAGTAAAAGCAAGGTGAAAAAATACTTTTCTGGCTCAGTATTAATGTTGTGCCTCCCGTGATTAATCAAGTAACTTCGTTCACGCCTCTTCAAAAATAAAGAAGGCTTCAACGTGTAGTATTCAACTCCTTCTGTTTTTGGTTCCTTTTTGACGATGTCATACCATTTACAGAAGTCATAAAGGTATAACGAATTGAGTTCCCTAGGACGATTAGGATAATGATCATCAATCAATGAAGGACAAAATATATCTGTAGACTCTTTGGCTAATTTTTCGATTTCATCGTAGTTCTTAACCTTTCGACTTCGGATTATTCTTACATCTAACCATTTTATGGTAGTGTTAGAATCAGTTCCATACAAAGATATTCCTAGTAGAGTATCTGCAGCTTCAAGAGCTCCAAGTTCACGAGGCTGGAGGGCACGCATTCCTATATTCCACAACTTTTGTCTTACTGTTTTTGTGGATGTCACTTCCTCAATAACAGTAGACGTTTTTGAAATTTCATATTTGGTGGAATACTTCGTACAGTACTGAGTTAAAAGCGATGAGCTTTCTCCAATGAACTGAATATCCATGTTACCTTCCCATGCGACGAGTATTGCCGGGTTGTAATCATTCGTGAAAATTTCATTTTTAGTTCGAGGGAGGTCGTTAAATCTTGATTTCGTTTTCAACTTTTTTCGTCCAGCAATCAAAATGGCAGGATCACGCAATACAAATTTATCAGTTTCAGGACGTGAAAAACCGAATCGATATTTTTTTGTTATTTTTCCAGACTTCTCTTTTTTTGAGCGTAAGCAATAACTATTGTGTTTATGCTTCTGATGCGTGGTCACTCGGCGGTATAAAGTTGGCGAAATGCTTTTATTAGATGTAGTGCAAGTAGCATACTTCATGATGAAATCGGCTACTTCTTCATTAGTATTTATACCAACTATCGGTGCCCCTTCGACCCATATTAATAAATGGAAATGTTGAGTGCCACGTCCTTGATACTCTCTCCGCCAGAAATAGTGTATAATTTTTCCTATAGGATTGTCATTTGAAGTGAGAAAATCAAGTAAAGCATGAAATTTTATGTCAAGAAACCTAGATACAGAAACAGGGTCTGCTGCAATGACTTCACCATCAGACAATTTGTCCAAGTGCGGAGCATTTATTTTGCGCACATGTAGAACCATATCTTTCCAATTCCATTCCGCAGGGCGTACGGTGAGGAACCATGTGGCTGGTCCGTAATGTCTAGCCATGCACTTTAAATTGTTGCGTGGTTTTCTCCAATATTGTTCGGAATTACGGAGACGTTCAAAGATGGTGTTCATATTTCCTTCTGCCCCTCCACTTCGGATTTGTTGCAAATAACTCTCAGCTGTGTAGCGCTGACGTGGGTTTGTCACGTGCAGGGTATGATAAATACCACTGTTAATTTGCCGTATATTAGTATTATTTAACAAAAAGAATAAGTACTGTTGGTTTAGTCGAAAACGTGCTGTCCTTGAGCAAAGTCGCATTTTAATGTACTCCTGATCCATAATATGAGGATATCGTTCTTCACCTTGTCCATTTTCGCCATATGGATATAAATCGGGAAAGCACATCAAATCCAAATTTTCGGTATTATAATTCAATGGTATATCTCGCACTTTCTTGATTTGATATAAATTGCATGCCGTATCATTGACTCTTTTATCGTGCATCAGATAAACTGTGTATTGCTCGAATCGCTGAGTACTGTTGGAAATCTGTGTAACCATTGGGGATGGTTTAGGAGGATCCTCATCAATACCAGGTGATGAAACTCTCCCTTCTCCATTTTTATTCCTCTTCGCGTCATTTATCAGTTGTATTTCGTCGTTAGTTACATTCAGTAACAATTTTTCCTCGCTGGGTTTTGCGTTTGCTTCTTTTCCCTGATTAGTTGTAGCAATTGGCTTTTCGTCTTCGTTATTAACTTGTTTATCACCCTCTGTTTGATAAGAAGATTCAGAGTTGACTTCATCATCATTATCAATATCACTTTCACCTGATTCTACGTGATATTTAATATCGTCACCAGTTAACCATTCCATCAGATGTTGAGCTGATTCTAGCAATTTTATATTGGCATAAAGTGGATTATTGTCTTGCAACCATTTTAAGGCTATAAAAACCTTATCAAGATTGACCAATTTTTGCCAAACCACATTCGCTTTAGTTGGAATTCCTCGTATCAAAATATACAACTCGTGTTCTTTGTTAATAGGATCGGTCGTTGCAGCAATTTTATTCAAAGTTTCTTCCATTGGTAGTGGTAAGTGAAATGTTTGCCCTACCAATTTCTGGATCCGCGTTGTATGTGGGATGTTTTTCTTTTGAACAGTTCCTGCTCTCTGCACAACTTGAAATACTTTTGCCCTTTGAATAAGTATTTTTTCATAGTCATTCATATTCTTTATTTCATCAGGCACTTCACCTACAACATTATTATTCAATATGCAAGTTGGTGGTAATGGATTCTTCCAAAATTTATCCAAGCAATAGTCACATACATACTCACTATAGTAGGAGCCATTCTTTTCTACAAACTTTTTCAGATTCTCCCAATGCAGGCATTGAATATTGGTCTGGAGATTTTCAATAGCTCTGACCGCAGATCTGGGGTTCATTTTCTGGCATGAAATGCAGGGGTATTCTGCCATACCTCGTTTTGCCATTGCTATAAAAGCTTTTTTGTACTTGTCTTCGACCATATCTTCATCCAAATTATCAGTTCCGGTGAAGGTAGAGTCGAAGGTTTGTCCTAATCTCTTCATATCATTGGATATTCTCCTCAATGTATCCACGTCCATGGATTCTAACGCATTATCTAGATGAACTAATTTGCCAAACGTTTCATTGAGTTTATACAATAGCCTTTTCACATTTCTCACGGTTAGGAAATGAGATGCTAACATCTCGACAGAAAAGAACAAGGATTGACATGGATTTTGTTGCGTATAACAATGAACTAAGTGACCCAACTTATCTTCTGAATGTCTGAAAAAGCACATTTCCAAAAATTCTGGGAGAGTACGCAACTTTTGTACTGCCAAACATTCAAGAAATTTTTGATAATCTCCAAGTACATTCTCATTCTGCAGCACATGGCAATAATCGTTACATATCCATTTCATTCGATACATCCTATCTTTGATTATTGGCAATACATTCATCGCTTGTCCCTTTAAATTCATCTCTATTGCGAATTCTATTGGTATTTTGAATGTATATATCATTTCATAAAAATACGACTCTGTGGATGATGTGTGCTTTGACAAACCACAGAGATTGGTCACTTTATCTTCATGTTTATTACCATTCATTTTAGTAAGATGATGGTCAGCAGTTTTATTCAGCGTTTCTAACCAACGATTAAGATCTTTGATATAATTCTTCCGTTGTTCCATACACCATTTAACTATCTTTTGAGCTTCTAAACTACTTTCTGCTGAACTCACATTACCAAATGTCTTGATAACATTTACTAATCTTTCAATGTATTGTTCAGGGTGGCATTTGGTCGGAATAGTCTTTAATTTAATTTTGGGGGCTTTAGAAGTCACCTCAACCGTGGTTTTTCTAGAAATTTGTTTGGTTCGTTTTTCTGTCAATTTCTTAGTGCAAGATTTTTTTTATCTTCTAACACGATTGTCGATCCTTTTCCGGATACGACTTTTCTCTTGTCTATATCAGAAAATATTTTTCCAGTTGTTTTGGAATCTTTATATTCATTAGAGTTATTCCTATCAACTCCAGCAACTTGGCCAAGCTCTCCTGTATCACTAATATCAGAATTTGATTGTTCTGTTCCAACCCTCATTTTTTCTTTATTCAAGTTCTTTTGACTCTGAATGGAAGAATCGTATACATTTCGTTTTTTCTCATCGAGATTATCAGAAGAGATGCGCTTCCTGTATGCGTTTCTTTCTTTTAGACGAATTTCTTGTAACGAAAAGGATTTTAATATATTGCGGTTGGAAACAATGGGAAATGGGCTTATCTCCTGAGTTTCAAACATATTGAGCAAATGTCCACGCATTGAAGATACATCATATTGGACGAAATCTGGCTTCTCTCTGAATAACAGGGTCACAGCAAAAGCTATAGAAAATACACCGCAGTCGACTCCATTACCTTGTGTTTGTACAGTCTTGAATCGTACAGACTGATTTGTCACATTTGTTATGTCCGGAGACGTTGCCCAGCGTCGGAGGACAACTTTAGGATTTAAGTTAAAATGTTTCCGTACATTTTAGGTTAGAATTATCAATAAAAAGGTGGTGCGAAATACCATCTTCTATTTCTTTTATATTTTTATGAGGACGACGCTACAGTCCTTTCACCGTGCAAAGCTAAGAAAGATTTCTAGTTATGTCTTGAGGAGTAAATAGAAATATATATGTTTTAGAAAAGGTTTTTATTCGTGCTTCCAAGTTTTACGGACGCGATAAATATGACTTAATTTCCATTACTGATTTTTAGATATTTGAAATTAGGATGGAGGTGTTTACATTCCACTCAGAGATCATTCAACATAGATTATTCTTTTATAATTTAAACACTTTGGGGCAGTTCCACAATTGTAATTACATTAGCTTTACCAAAAATAAAATGCTAATCGTTTTAAAGGTTTGAGTAAGATTTTCCAAGAATCAATGAGGGTTAATTGAAGCTTAAATTAATTTTTGGTTGTGAATCCTTAAGTAGATTCATTACATTTCCTCGCGGGCAACTTTAGGCCATATGCGTGTACTTAAATGAAAATACCTTCTTTCACTTGTGATTTCGGAGGAATTTGAATTTTAAATTTGACTTATCTACTAGGTTGAAACGGTTAATTGTCCGCACCACGACACAGTTAACGATATCCCTTTTAATGCAAGAAATGACACCGCTCTCGATTTAAGGACGGGGATCCCTGTACAATTCGCCCGATCACTATCTACTCATGTTCCATAGTCACCACGTGTTATACCGACTCTTGCGGATTATAACCTGGGAGGGTCGAAAGGACAGATCGATTAAGTGAACAATTTCCACCAGGCTTGCCAACTAATGCGCGGTTACTTCTAATCAACGTCTCAGTGGGTTTTCGAGACTTGTTTCCTACGAAGTAATCCCATCGAAACAGTTACAGTAACTCAGTTGATATTTACGGGTATGGATCGATGGAAAACATTTCGAACGCCTAATTTCACGTCACACGTCACCACGATCACCACGAAAAATCAAAAGGACGGTTTCCCAGAGGAATACAATCACGAATTCAGATCTTCATTTCTTTATATGTGGTTCCATGCCGACTATGCCGATGTTTCACAATTTACTATGAAGAATAAAAGACTGAGGAAACTCTCTAAAAGAGGAAGACCCCCTTTAGGACTCGACCTTGCGGATCGAGGAGCGATGGACGACTAACTTATGGATTGATTTTTCATATGGATTGCAATTTATGCAACGTTTGTGATTTTAGTGAGTTGATTAATTCTTGGCTGTTGAAATGGCCTTTGTTCTTATTAATTTTTCGGGCTGTGGCAACGTGTAGCGTTCACATTTATTTCGTGTGTTGAAGTTGCGCAGTTTTGCTGACGCGAAATTGTTCTGCTTGAGCAATGGCAAATTCTTCAGGAATTAATTACTTATTCTTGCATTTTGAGTGACCCAAAAATGGGTCATGATTTCAAAATCAATAATTTTTCAGAGAATTAATTTTTGGACATTACACATTATAAAATGGATAGACATATTTCAAAAATACCATGTGATCATTATGTAATGAACGGCTGTTCAAAGAGTCATAGATGTTAATATATTTGCCATCATAGAAAGTACAAATCCAATGACCGTATTGTCCAGTACGCTTGTCGTCATTGCTGTATAGGATCTGGATATGTTTCTGTGCCGGAGATATGGGCGTGATCCTGTCAGGTCTTTGAACAAATAATGTATCCCGGGGACAATAATCTGAATGTTTCGATAATATCTGTCCAAAAAAGCTTATATGCTCTTGTTTCAGTTGTTGATTATTGCAAATTAGCTGCATATATTTCTCACTTAATGGTGGCAAATCATGAATCTCAAGATTTCGACTTTTTTTCGTTGAATTTTGACGTTTTTTCGTCGGAGGTACGCTTGTATTACCATCGGAAGGTAATTCACATAGAACGCGTTTCAATGAGAGTTTTTTCACCTTCCCAGAATCAGCAGTCATTGCATGTAAGGCACTCTCATTTTCACGTGATCGATTTTCTCCAATTTCATTTCTATTGCTTACTTGACGACTTGGTTGTTGATTCTCCTTGTTTCTGTTCGATAATTTATTTTTTACAAAAACTAGACTACTGGACTTTGACCTAATTCGCTTCAAGGGATTCACAGACTGCATAGGAACTGAGACGATTGGAAACTTGGAAATCGTTCCAGTCTCAAACATATGCAACAAATGCGTCCGCATTTTTGATACGTCATATGTTATTCGTTCAGGATTGTCTCCAAAAGCTATTGAAACAGCAAAAGCTATGGCCAAAACACCACAATCATAATCATTCTCTTGGTTTTGAACTGTACAAAACTTGACATTTACGTTATCTATGAGAAATGAAGGATATAAAGCTTGAAGACACTTTTTGTGGCGGTCTTGGAGCTGATATGCGTTCGAAGAACCATATATATAAATGGACTTGGTATCAAAGAAGGTGCAAATCCAGGGTCCATTACGCATTTTTCAAGCATCTCTCTTGGAAAAATCGTCACTTGAACTGTGTAGTAGGTGAATATGTCTCTTGTTGGGAAGGATTGGTTCCAGGAATTCTGGGATTTGAAATGTCTAGGATTCTCGGAATTCAAATTGGAATTGTTCATGTAATAAACGGGCGAAATAATCGATTTCATCGTCAGACAACCAACCATTTTCCCCATTTGACAATATTATTTGACGACTGAACAACGGCATGGTAACTTGAAATTATAATTGCGATTTATTTAATGTTATATATCAAAAAATTATCATTTATTGAACAGTTATTAATATCATATCGTTTTATAAAACCTTCCACTATAAATAATAGTTTTGCCAAGCAGCAGAATACAATTGATATAAGACTGGATTATCAAGAAGAAGAGCTTAGATCAGCTGATGATGACGACAGCTCCCGAAAAGCTGGATATACGTTGTCAACAACTTGAGAAGCACTCGGTAAAGAAGGTGAGAGCTGATGTGAGACTGAATGGTCAGAAAGAACTGCTTGAAACAGCAGATGACAACAACAGCTCGAGGAAAACTCAGCTGAGAACAGCTTGATTAGAACGTTAATAAAGAATAGCTGATGTGAGATCAAATGGTTCAGAGAGACAGCTTGAATGAGCTGATAAAGAACACAGCGTTTTGGAAGCTGTAAGTCAGAAAGAACAGCTTGGATCAGCTGATGCCAACAACAGCTTGAGAAACGCTGAACTGAGGACAGCTTGACCAGAACTTTAATAAAGAATAGCTGATGTGAGACTGAGTGATCAAGAGAGACAGCTTGAATGAGCTGATGAAGACAACAGCGCTTTGGAAGCTTAATATGTATTAAAAACAGCTTGAAAAGAGCTGAAAGGAGAAATAGCTCACGTAATACTGAAATGAGGATAATCCTCTCTCGAAGAATCTTTTTCTCCGAGACAGACAGGTAGAGAAGAGACTAATAGACAAAGTGACAGCTTATTGGGAATTTTCTATGGGTAATGAAGGAAAACACACGTTAACAATTACGGGAAAAGGGAAAGATAAAGAATGAGAAAGGAAAGTGTAGGCAAAAGTGAGGAAGAGTTTGATGTAATAAGGAAGCAGAAATCAGGAGAAGCCAGGAGAAATACACAATAAATAATAATGCAAGAACGAAAACAAGGAATTTCGAAAAAAATAGGTATGGATGAATAAAAAAAGAGAGAATGAATAGGATAGGAATGACAGAACTGAAATTCTAGGTTAGAACATGTGAAGAATCTTGTCAGGTGCTCCGTGTAATGAGATTTCCTGTAATGAATCAAAAAACATTTGAGACTTGTCTTCTCAACAACAAGGATTCAACAAAGAGCAAATCAACTCACCAAATGTATCAATTATGATTTGATTTTACAGAGAATTTGATTGAGAACGACTAGAAAATGATCGAGCCGTGTGAATCTATACTCTATACTATATTTACTGGCGGAACTGATTGTATGACTGACTTGTCGCCCTCTAGCTCCAAAGAAAAATACCGGAGGATGTATTTCAAATCTGAACTAGTGGTGCGTTGTTGGTCGCTCACAAGCTCGCTCCCATAGGTGAATGCGTTGCAACATTGGTGTGACCCGTTTAGCGGGTCGCAACAATAACTTCCCGGTTTCTTCCTCATTATTGTTTAGAAGAAAAAAAAACAAAAAAAAAATTTTGTTTTTTTGTTTTGTTTTCCTGGAAAAACTGGAGAACGACTGGAACATTTTTTTCCAAAATCCTTTCGGCTCTAAGTTGGATGAAGACGCTTCGATTGCGTCATTGACGACCTTGATCACATCATCCGTTAACGAGATATCGTTGACCAAAATTTTCGGTCACGGACAGAATATATACACACATACACACACACACACACACATACATACATCACCTTGAAAATTATCGGGGAATGTTGTGGTGACCTTGAAACGTGGGCATATGATGAAAAATCGAATTTCGATTTTCGGGGTGATTACAATAACTTCCCTATCCCGGGAAGTTAATAACAATTTCTTGCAAGCCACATGTTTTTATTATTATGAATGTGTTCACATGACCATTAAAAAATACATAAGTTTGTCCAGCATAAGTTTTTTCTTATCAATTATAAAAAATATGAATAATTATTTTTAGAAAAATTATAAAAGCACATTTCGGTCAGAGGAAACAACATCGTTTCAGTCTCAATGACTTTACACAAGAGATTCGATGAATATTTGTAGTAGAGTGGCATTTTCACGGGGGATCCCGTGTGCAACCTTGAATAACGACCTGGAAAAATAATCAACACGTAAATTAATAGTTCTTGAATCGGAGATCATGGAATCTCATACTCACTTTTCTGAATCGCACCATGAGCTGTTTTGATTGATATGTCTCTTTGAATCATCGGAGGAATAACTAAAAAGAGAGGAAACGTTAAATTCGTTATTGATGATCATTACTGTATAATAATAACGATATTCATAATAATAAATTTCACATAGAATCTCACCTTCTTAACTACTTAAGAAAAACAAGAAGACCGTGACTGAAGGTCGAGACTGGGAGAAGTCCATGAATAATCTGATCATAAATAAATTCATTAACAATGAATGACGTTGAGAATCAATTATTGGATGCAATGAAATGTGTTTTTGGGTTATTTTTCACTTGAGGCAACTAATTGAGCCTCAAAAGATTTATTTGAAGCTTGACGATGCGTCTCGAGGAAATGAATGAACCAAAAAGATATTCAAGAGTCCAATGAATTGTCTCAGTGTATCGATTCATCATCAATGAATTGAAAAATAATGAGAATCCCATGGATTTTGCAGAGAAGAGCACAGAAGTCCAAGATTACTAATAATAGTGATTAATGGTTGGACCAGAACCACCCCCTCCTCTGGATTGATCGCCTCCTCTTCCATAGAACTTATTCTTCTAAAAACTACAAAGAAGAACAGGGAAAGAGTATTAGAATGATAAGATTGAGTGAAAAAAGAAATGAGCATGCGTGAATTTCAGAGGAATTCAACAAAATCTGAGGCAACAGTGAAAAAACGATGGAACAAAATAAGTTGTAGAACTTCCACAGTCCGTTCTAAAGAAAATCTCAGAATTGAAAGGAGATAACAAAATTTTCATCGGGACATTTCTTGTATAAGACAGTCCCAGCTGCAAAAAATAGTATGATGAAAATCCTGCTACTTGTCTCGAATTCTAGAAGATTCTCCAAAAATTGACGATGGAAAAGTTGACTTGAACCTATCTAGTTTTGAGATTATGAAAAATCATGTAGTCACTTACATGGCATTATGTCGATCCAAATTTTGTCCTGCGCGTCCCCTCTTTCCGCCATTTCCTCCTCTACCCCCACCGTTTCTTCCTCGATTTCCTCCTCTACCTCCACCGTTTTCCCCTCTATTTCCTCCTCTACCCCCACTGTTTCTTCCTCGATTTCCTCCTCTATCCCCACCGTTTCCTCCTGCATTTCCACGAGCACCTCTCCCGCCTCCTCTAACTTCCAATCTACCTTGCTGAGCTTGTCCTTGATTCTGAAGAACTAAGTTTTGGAGCACTTCGACCCTTTCTTGTAGGTTCTCAATGAGACGAAGATGAATGTCATTTTGAACCCCAACACCACGAGCGGCTGCTGCCTGGGGTTGTTGAGGACGATGTCCTTGTGGCTGAGGCTCCTCAAGTCCATTTTCTCCAGCTCCTGGCTGTTGAGGATGATTCCCTCGTGGCTGTGGCTGCTGCTGTGGCTCCATTGGTGGTGGTAGTGGTGGTGGTGGTAATGGTGGAGGTGGTGGTGGTTGTGCTTCTGCTGCTGCTTGGGCTACTTCATCCTATAGAACGAGCAAATTCAGAATTTTATTTGATATTTCGATTTTAAAGTGGTTTGTGAAGACGAAATAATGGAAAAATCCTTTATTAAGAGACCTCGGGAGTAGAAAAAACTACTTGAATACAGAGAAAACTTTGCTCCACAAATTCTCCGCCAAAAAAGCATGGAAAATTATGGAACATACCCTAAAAAATTCGTTACCCTTTTGCTCACAGGATGAAATGAGTTGAGGATACTCTGAAGAGGATAAATAATTTTTTTTCATGTTTGAACCTACGAGGTGGTTACACCACCATCTTGCTTCAATACCCCCTCCCTTCACCCGAAGATTGCAGCGCGAGGACCTGTCAAACACCTCGTATGTTTAAACATGAAAAAAAATTATTTATCCTCTTCAGATCCTCTTCAGAGCATCCTCAACTCGTTCCATCCTGCGAGTGAAAAATCAATAAATTTTTAAAGGTATCTTTTATAATTTTCCATGCTCTTTGGGCGGAGAATCCGTGAAACAAAGTTTTCCCTGCATTTCAGTAATTTTTTTGAACACTCGAGGCATCTTAACTTCAAAATGAGAATGCATTGTTAATCGGGGATAACCTTAAAATGTCACGTAGACTGAGGATGAAGTAATAAAGGGGTTAAGTCACTAAGAAAGGAAGAAAATGTGATAAATGAGGAAAGATAATAATAAACTAAGATATTGTTACACCAGATTATTTCTCAAGATGCTTTTTACTCACAAAATCTTCTTTGAAATCCTCAGCGTTGAAAGCCTTGTCACGAACCCCTGACATGTTGGAGGGAAAGTGGGAGAATTTTCAACAAGCGATAAAATATCCAGCATGCCTCACCGGAAGTGGCAGCAATTCTGATCTGTTGATGCTGGAAACTCGATTAGTCACTAGTATAAAGGATAATTTTAATTTCGATCGATGGGATTTTGTATATCAAAATTTAGATGGAAACGAGATTAATTAGAATGCATGAGAGGAAAAATCCATTTACCAATTAACGAAACGTTTAGAATGTCCTCAGATTCTATTGTCTCTGAAAAATTGTTTTTCTATGTAAATTGATGATTTTTTGACATTTCCATAATATAAGAAATACACCACTGTCAATCATTGAATTTTGTAAGAAATCGAAAGAAGCAAAAATGTTGTTTTAGTGCCTCAAATAAACTTGATTATGACTAAATTAGAGAAATAACCAGTGCAATCAATAGTTAATAGTATGCTTTAATTAACAATAGAATTTGCAATAATAATACACCTTTGATTCCTTTGATACACACAGATATTTTGGAGCAACAATTGAAACTCAATAAAGGCATTCAAAGATCAAACTGAGAAGTAAGGTTAAGGTCACTTTCCCTCTGACATGATAAAGTAGATACATCGATAATATAGATACATGTTTTTGGCGCTAATATTCAACACTCCCACTCGCCAAAAATAAATTGAATTAATACATTTCTGAAATACATCTTCAAATTTTTTTTTTTTTGTATCACTTCTAAAGTTATCTGTCTATAAATTTGAATGCACTTCAAAATTCCACTTTCCTGACGTGACCACTGTAATTTTCCTGCTGGAAGAGCTTTTGTTAATAAATCAGCCAACTGTTCATTAGTTGAAATATATTTCACATCAATGACATGATTTCTGTACTGCTCACAGCTGTATTTATATTGTGTGTCCACATATTTTGAACGTTTGCTGGATTCTGGATGTTTGACAAGCAAAATTGCAGCCTGATTATCACAGTTAATTTGAATTGGACCCTTACACTGTGTTTTCAAACTAATTTGCATTCTCCTCAACCATACAGCTTGCTTAGTCGCTGAACATAATGCCATAAACTCAGCCTCCGTTGATGAAGTAGCAACTGCAGTCTGTTTGCGAGATGACCATGCAATAGGTCCACCATTCATGATATATATCCATCCTGTAGTACTCCTTCTTGTCTCTGGATCTTCAGCCCAATCAGAGTCACAGTAACCAATAATTTCTTTATCATATGTACCAAGCTTATATACAATACCATGACCTAAAGTTCCCTTCAAGTATTTCAGTACCTGCTTAACTCCATTCCAGTGTTCCAACCTTGGCTTAGAAGCAAATTGACTTAAAGTGCTTATAATATAAGCGATATCTGGTCTGGTTGTTACCATCAAGTACATCATTAATCCAATAGCCTCTCTGTAAGGAAAAACACCACTCTCATTATCTTCAGAAATACTCGTGAATTTTCTTCCGGGATCTGCTGGTACAGAAAAGGGTGAACAATTAGCATGATTGAATCTCTCAAGTATTCTGGTAACATAGGCAGTCTGATGTAATTTTAAAATTCCATTTCTCTCATCTCTGTCAATTTGAATTCCAACAAAACACTCAGCAGGACCATGTTTGATTTCAAATTTATTCTGCAGTATTTTTAATAAATCATTCATAAGTTTCTCATCATTTGAGCATATCAGACCGTCATCTACGTATAATACCAAATAAAGAATTGTCTGACCTTGTTTGTAGATATACATACACTCATCCTCATCAGATTGTACCAAACCAAAAACCTTCAAACACGTTGATATTTTGATGTTCCATTGCCGTGGTGCTTGCTTTAACCCATAAAGACTTTTCTTTAATAAACAAACTCGATCATCAATTTCGAAACCAGTTGGTTGCTCCATATAAATTACTTCTTCCAGATCTCCATTTAAGAAAGCAGTCTTAACATCAAACTGAATTATTTTAAGATCCAAAGCTGCTGTAGTTGATAACACCAACCTCACTGTATCAGCTCTCACAACTGGAGAATAAGTTTCATCAAAATCCACTCCATGTTTCTGAGAATACCCTTTAGCCACCAATCTAGCCTTGAATTTGTCAATTGATCCATCTGCTTTTAGCTTCGTACGAAACACCCATTTATTTCCAACGATATTTGTATTCACAGGTCTCTCAACAAGCTCCCAGGTTTTATTCTTATCAAGAGAATTCAATTCCTCTCGAATTGCTGCCATCCACTGAGCTGAGTCTGGGTCTCTCTTAATATCCTCAACTGTTAAAACCTCAATTTCAGATAATAATGCTTCTGCATACATATTCTCTTCACTTACACTATCAGTTTTATGTCGTTGTCTTAGTGGATATGGATCACGTGGCGTTGGCAATCGAGGATTCACTCTTTTCAGTGGCGTTGGACTCCTTTCATCTTCTTCTCTCCCACTCAAGAAAATATCATCTTCTGATTCTTGATCATCATGATTCCTTGGTGATGCTGGGAAATTCTCTGGTAACACTGCCTGATCTGAGTCAACTTGAACTCTTTTCAACTCTTTCTCGTGAAACTCAACGTCTCAACGAACAAAACATTTTCTTTGATCTGGATCAAATAAACGATAGCCATTTCCTCCATCAGCATAACCAATCATTATCATTTTCTTGGAATTTTGCACCCATTTCGTTCTGAATTCCTTTGGAACATGTGCATAAGCAAAACTTCCGAAGACTCTAAGATGATGAACACTTGGTTTTTCCCCAAACCATTTTTCAAAAGGTGTAGACCCATTAAGTGTCCTTGATGCTGTTCGATTCTTCAAATATACTGCTGTTCTAGTTGCTTCTCCCCACAGATATAATGGAAGCCCTCGTGCATGTAACATTGATTTCGCTGACTCCACAATTGTTCTATTTTGTCTCTCTATAAAACCATTTTGCTCTGGAGCTCTTGGTGTTGATAGCTCTTGTTTGATTAAGTTATCTCGACAGATTTGTTCAATCTCTTTATTACAAAATTCTAGTCCACAATCACTGCGAATTCTCTTAATTTTGTGCCCATCTGCACGAACATCAGCCAAAAACGTTTTAAACATTTGTAGCACATCAGATTTCACTTTAATAAAATAAACATAACTATACCGTGAAAAATCATCTTTTAGCAGAAAGAAATAGTTTGCTCCTCCTATAGATGGTTGACTTGACTTTCCACTTAGATCCATATGAAATAATTCACCTGGTGCTGATGCACGACGTGCCAACTTTGGAAAAGGTAGTCGATGCTGCTTTCCAAGTATGCAGCCCTCACAGAAATTCTCTCCTGACGCAGATCCTTCAATTTCCAGATTTTTAACTGTTTGTTTGGATATCATCTCTTTCAACGTCGTAAAATTTGGATGACCAAACCTCTCGTGCCAAATCTTAAAAGTTGGAGTATATGCTAAATTAATCTCTGAATTTAACAAAGTCTGAAACTGCAAAACATATAGACCACTACCATATAAATTTCCAACTACTAATGTGCTACCTCCTTTCATAAACTGAACGATTTTTCCTCCAGCTCGAAAGATCACATCTATCCCTTTAGATGCAGATTTACTTACAGACAATAAATTCTTTTTCAACTTTGGTACCAGTAAAACGTTAGTAATAATATGCTCAACTTCTTGATTACAACCATTAGCAGAGACAACTGATATATCTCCTCTTCCTTTTGCGTACAGGATGTCACCATTTCCCATACGAACTTTATATGACTTCTCTTCATAATATACTAGATTTCTGAACCAGTCCTCTCGAAATGACATGTGCTCTGTTGCAGCTGAATCAGCAAACCATAAATCTGCTTCTCTCTCCATTGTAAAACATTCAGCCTCAGTTTCAACACAGAACATAGACGATTGATGTGAATTATAATTATTTGTGTCATATTGACTGAATCGAGATTGACTCTCACTTATCTGTTCCTGTCGTTGATCACTATTGCCTTCAGCCATATATCCATGACCTTGCCCATATCGATTCTGTCCATAACTGTGACCACGACCTTGACCTCGACCTCGACCTTGATTTCCACGATAACCACTAAATCTTCCAGAACCATGAGAACTTCGTGCATCTTTCTCATCATTTAATCTACTCTTGCATTCTCTAGCCCAATGTCCTGGTTTTCGACAATAATTACACAAACCAGGTTTCTTTTTACTGCTGGCACTACCAGAACTACTCTGGTGTCCACCAGCATTCCTGCCAGTTGCAAAGAAAGCTTCATCTGTGTGTGATTCTGTTGATAACTCACCTCTCGACCTCATGCCAGCCACTTCATTTGCCAGATGATTTGTAAGCCTCTCTACTGTTTGTTCCTCTTTCGGAACTGAATACCATGATGTACGTACTGATGCAAACACTGAGGGCAAACTAGCAAGAATTTTCGCAATAATTATTGGCTTTGCCAATTCCATTCCAAGATCCTTTAATTGTTCAGTTAACTGAGTAATTTCAGCTATATAATCCACTACCTTTGAAACATCAACCGTCATTTTGCAATTGATAAACTGCTCTAACAAAACCTGCATCGATTGATCACTCTTCTCTGCGTGAACAGCATTCAATCTATTCCACATCTGAGCTGCTGTCGTACAATTACTCAAATGTTTCAATTGTGTCAACTCCAAACCTTTCATAATGAATGCCTGAGCTTGCTCATCCTTTTCTTCCCAAGTAACAGTAGACCCCTCCGTGGGTCTCTGTTCAGTTCCATTCAAATACTTGATGAGTTTATTATTTCGAGCAAAAATCTCCATTTGCCGTTTCCAGAGATGGAAATTCTCTCCATTAAATCTCTGAATATAATTTGCATGACCTTCTGTCATTTTGATAATTGATTTCCTCAATTAAAAACAATAATTTATTTCCCCAAATCTTTGCCCTCGTGGTCAGCAACCTGGGCCCATAACCTATTGTTTTAGTGCCTCAAATAAACTTGATTATGACTAAATTAGAGAAATAACCAGTGCAATCAATAGTTAATAGTATGCTTTAATTAACAATAGAATTTGCAATAATAATACACCTTTGATTCCTTTGATACATACAGATATTTTGGAGCAACAATTGAAACTCAATAAAGGCATTCAAAGATCAAACTGAGAAGTAAGGTTAAGGTCACTTTCTCTCTGACATGATAAAGTAGATACATCGATAATATAGATACATGTTTTTGGCGCTAATATTCAACAAAAAATATACGAATTTCGCGTGATTTCCTTTGAATTTATGAATCAACAATTTTGAAAATGCAAATATCTTCAGAAGGGAGGGTTTTATGGAAATTTATCAAGATATCTTTTTTCATTTCATTCTCTACAAAAAGATTTTTTTGACATTTTCCGCTTAACTCAATAGTTTCAAAAATATTGAGGAAATAATGGTGGTAAAATTGGGTTAGTCAATTTTAGTTCAGAACAGATCAGTTTTTAGAAAATATCTCGGAATCTAAGCAAGATAGAGAAATGTCTATAAGGACCTTCTTTGTAGATCTCAATTTTCACTGCAAAAAAAGTTTCTATAAAAATTTTGATATCTCCCATAGATCCAGAGATATTCAATAAATACTGATCCTAATATTGAGATGATTTATTTAATTCAACAAATGTGGACGTCCGCATGAAAAGGGCCCACTTTGGCGGTATTGGACTTATGCATACCACCCTTTCCTTGATATGATTCCCTTCGTTTCAAGCCAGGAATGACCCCAAAATCGAAGAAAATTACGTCTCTATCGAATATCAAAGAAATAATTTAACATGGGCTTAAATGGGAGATGTAAAACAAAAACGTGAATATCTCGGAAACTAAATGCGACAAAGTGGGCCCTTTTCATGTGGACGTCTACAAATATTTGTAAAATTAATTCAAAATAAAAAAGAATTAATATCAATTCAATTTTACCCTTTCTACATCATAAAGAAGGAGAGATGAACCAAATAATTAAATTAACAATAATTTTATTAATTTTAATGCACCATTTCCATCAGCACTAAAAATAAAACCAATGAAATTGTACTTTCTATTGTAAGGGTTCAGTCCTGGTGGCCCAATATTCCTCGAGTTTGTAATAAGGGGCATAAGAATCATCCATCCAGAACTTAGGTTTTCTCCAGCAAGGAATGTCCATTTTATCCAAAAGCCATGATTAAGTAGAGTTGCAGAATACCTGCTGACGAGAACGTCTACCATTCGACCCATATTTCTTCCATCGCCTCTTGTGTCGACTAACTTTAGTTCTTATCCAGATGCCCCTGAACTTATTCCATGATATTCATAAATTTATTCTAAATACCCTTGAATTTTTTTACTAATTTTTTTATACCAGTTGAGCCTGTAGAGTCGCTTCAGTACAATTTTGACACATTGGCAATTACCTCTGGATATTGTCCATTTGACCAGAGTACGAGTGGGTACAAATCCATTGAGAACACTTGTTTCAATCAATTTTCTATTCAAAAAAAATAAAATTAATAAATAAGACTGATTAAATAATTTAAATCGAAAATGGACTGATGAAATTTGAGAACAAATTTTTTTACATCTCGAAAATCATTCAATTTTCTCGATAATGAGTGATTTTAGAGGAAAACGTCAGAAGACATTTTTTTCCTCATTTCGTCATCTACAAAAAAGGTCTCTTGACATTTTCTCCTAAAATCACTCGTTTCTGCGATAAATGAACAATTAACAAAAATGTCGAAATTGATCTACAACTTTGTGACTGAACTTCTCTTCAGTTTTTACAAAATAACTCGGAAATGAAGGGAGATATTAAAATTTTCATAGAGACCTTTTTTGCAGCTTTCATTTCGCACTACAAAAGAGGTCCTTATGAAAAATCTCTTATCTCCTTTAAATCCAGAAATATTCACCATCAACTGTGGTTGAAGATGACTTCAGTCAGTCCATTAGACAAATTCCCTATCAAAAACATTTTTCACAATAAATAAAATATTCCTCACGTTAGTAAACCTCCAGTAGGAACACCTGAAGATGCCCCAATCCTCTGGCTCAATCCACTCGGTGAAATAACCAAACAAATCCCTCGATTAACCCAAAAACTTGGCCTAAACCCTTCAAGAAGATATTTCCCTTCAAAAATCCCAAAATTGTGTAAATTTTGAGTATTTACAACTGTCAATATCGGACTGCTCTTAAAAATCACAAACAAATCGTCAACAATTGATTTTCCAACCTCAAAACCGCAAAAACTCAATTTCTCACATAAAACCCAAATGATTCACTCAAGAACTCAATGAAAACAGTGAATAGTTCTCACCGCAGCTCCAAAAATCCTCGAAAACATTTTGAATTATTTCTTAATTAACAAATCACATTAAATTACAAATTATTCCAAATTATCATCAGCAATTATATCAGCAGACACCGCCGAAATAGTAGAACAAAACGAAAACCTAACCAAATTACCAAATAACAATAACAAAACAGTCACTTACCTCTCAGCGCGAGTGCATCATCACTTCACTATCCACGTGAACAAGTTGGCCAACTATTTGCTGAGATAATGTGAAAAATCAATGCTGCCAGCTTTGAAGAGTGATTCTCACAAAAAAATATTCAATGAACGAAAGTATGAGAAAATTAACGTTGTTATTATTCATATCTCCATGAATATTGATTTAAAAAAGAAAGTAGGGATATCAATTGAAAGCTCGTAAGCGATTTATATGACGAAAGTGCCGTCGGTTTCCGCGTAATTTGTGGCATTTCCATTTTATTTAAAAAATTGTCCAGGGAGTTAGTGGAGGGGGTAGTTGCTTCGTGTATAGATACGCGGTAGCTGTCGGCCTGTTAATTTTGAGATGAGTTGGGCGGGAGATTTGAAATGGTTACTTGGCCGATACGCTGCCGCGTATCTCGATTGACTGCAATCCTACTGACACATTGGATTGACTTAACGTAGAACACATAAACCCATGCGACACTTTTCTGTTTGTCTTCTACCCCATACAGTTGTGTACTCAGTTTGACTGAAAAAACCCATGTACCAGAGAGTATCAACACTTGATTCCATCTGAGTCCAAACATTGAATGGTATTCATTCGATCACGTGATGCTATCGCTCATGTACCTCATTTCTACTTCATTCCAACAGGTTCACTGATGCGAGCAACGAGAAAAAAGTAACAAGGGGAAACAATCTCATCGATACCCCTAAAAGCTGACTCTATTTGCCGACTACTTCATTCTTTGATTCTAACGTTGATCCCACCAAAAAAGGAACAAAATTCCGTCAACCTGTCTCTATTTGTTAGCATCATACTGTTGTATACTCGAGTGATTGTTGCATGATCGTCGAAAAAACTCTCATCGATGTTGGAGATTAAATGCCCTTTCATGACATTATGACATCGACCTCTCTTGGTAACATGGAAAAAAATCAGAGGATATCTATTTTTCTAACCTAATGAATAAGACTGATGACTTTTCCAGTGGTATTTTGTAGAACGCTCAGCCAAACAGTATGCGACGGTAGTAAAGGATTATATCGTTATGAATTCAATTCTCATACAAACAAGCGACTATCCACCATCATCGTGCACAGTCATCGCCTGTTTTGCTATTTGCTTCTCTTTCGTTGTCCACCCCTGCCCCTTTCACCCCTATTGTCGACTCGGAGGGGTACGCTTGTGAACGTTACGTACCAATGCGAACATAGCGACGGCGGGTCGAGAAGGTGGTGGTGGGGGGAGGGGAGGGATTGCGAGAGAGTAAATGGAAGATAGGTACTTAGAGTGAAATGCAAGGGTGGCTGCTCTCGAGAGCACGGGCTACCCCGGCTGGTTACCCGTAATCCAATAAAACCGAGAGACGGGGACAAAATTTAATATCCAACGCCATCAAAAGTCGCTGGGATTATTTCCATCTAGTTGGAACTCCTGTCCACACACCCCTGCCCCTTGTACGCCCAAAGACAAACCTTCTCGAGCCCCTTATGGCACGCATGCGGTTCTCGTTCTATTTTTTTTTTCCATATGTAAACATCTTATCGCTCGCCCCCACCACACTCTGGCTCGGAGTGGTTTGGTGTAAATGCGACGGAAGTCTGTAACAGAAAATTACGTCTCATTGCGCTGCTCTCCCGACGCAGTCCCTCGGGCAGCCGGCCGATGCCGCTGGTAGGGATAGCCCTGTCACCAACATTAGGAGAGTAACTGTAGAGTTCATGGAATATTAACAGCGGAACCACGTGAATCTTTATTTTCAGAATAAAAAATAATAATTGATGAAAAATAGAAGGGGGAACGTTAGTTTGCTTAACATGGATTACAGACCCGTACGCCGGCGATGAGATGTTTACACATGGATCTCGAGTACATCAGTATGGCTCGGTGAATTTCTTTTTTCTTTACACTCAGACCTCATTTTTACATCGCGTTTCAATTACATGAGCAAAGTAAAATAAATTTGTTTAAGAAATCGAGTCATTATTGAATCTGATCAGAAATGAAAGCGTGTTCTTCAAAAGTTCAAGTGATATGACTATTTTCATTTGCAGGTTGGTGAAGAATATCCAATAGTTTGGAGATATTCCTGTATTACCAACCGAGTCTTTCAGGAGTAGATGGGGAGGATGAGAGGGTGAAGTGCATTACCCGACGTAGATTCGGTGAACCACCAGTTTATCCACTGTGGTTAAAACGTATTTGTAGTTATCATTTTCAATTAATGGATGGGTGAAGTGTGTGTTTACTGGACACTCAGTTCCTTGGATTTATAGAAATTTTGGCATAAACCTATTATTTCATAGACATTTACAAAATAATTCAAATAAAATTCCTTACTCTTATCCCATCTCGTCATTCCACTACGAAAGAGCTATTGACACTATTCTCTTGTGGAGGATACGATGGGTCTATTGAGTAGTTCTTCAACTCTAGAAACGAAGAATATCTAATAAGCCTATTGTGATGCCGTGATAGGGTTGCTTTGACTACCAACGTTTCAGCACCCACGTGCTCTGCCTGCTGCTTGATGTTGAGTTGAGTATCAATCATCACTCCCAGATACCGAAGGAAAATGGCTGACATGTGATTTTAACTCCGTGTGCTCCAACTTGCAGTGTTATAGTCTCTACCTGCTTCCTACAATTAGTGAGCATTGTCTCAATCTTGTGTGTGCAAGCAGCGGTTGGATTGCTGCTTCGAACCTCTGGTAAACGATACATTGAAGGATTTTGCTGACTGTATCGAGCATGTAGAGTGAACGGCAGATGATGGCTCGTCTGTTGGATTTTCCCCTTTTGGGAGGAGTACTATCCTCTGTTGCTTCCACTTTCGAGGGAAAGTACCCTCTTCAAAGCGCGCCTTGTATACTTGTAGAAACGCCGCTTGCGCTGTTTTGATTGCTGCCTTCAATGCGATGTTGGGGATTCTGTCGAGACCAGGAGCTTCGATATTACCCACTCGATTACAAGCTTCTATCAATTGTTCTTCCGTGATCAGTGGAATTTCATGGATATCGTACTGCTCTGTCGGACGGTGGAGTTCCTCCCCTCTGTTGGATGGGGATTCCATACGTGAACATTGACGTGACTACTGATGACAGTAATGCTCTCTTCCTCTGCTTTGGACCTCCTATGTTGGGCATCAGCCGTAATAAAGTCGCTCTGACTATAGACGCTCTGGCACCCACATGCTCTGTTTGCTGCTTGAAGTTAAGTTGGGCATCAATCATCACACCGAGATACCGAAGAAACGGCTGAGTTGTGATTTCATGAGCTCCGACTTGCAAGGTCATTGTCTCCACCTGTTTTCTGCTGGTAATTAGTACTGCCTCAGTCTTGTGTTCTGCCAGTTTCAGGCCAACTTTGTCCATCCACTGGTTGATCTTCTCGAAGATAATGTCGAAAGCAAAGTTGATCTCTTCGAGATGCTTTGCGACAATTACTATGGCCACGTCGTCTGCATATGCCACAAGTCTGACCTCCTTTGGCAGTATCAGTTTCAGTAGCCCGTGGTATATGATGTTTCACAAGAGAGGGCCAAGGACCGAGCCCTGGGGTGCTCCTCCAGTGACTTTATACTCCTTCAGTCCAGCCTCTGTATCGTACTTGAGAATTCTGTCGGTGAAGTAGCTTGCTACCATATTTCGCAGATATCTTAGTACATTCATCTCGGTGAGGGCTCTCATAATGCAGTCCCATTTTGCAGAGTTGAAGGCATTCTTAATGTCCAGTATAGCCACCAAACAGTACTTTTTCGGACCTCCCTTCCATCTGGTCCCTGTGATCACCTCTTTTGCTGTATTGACAACAAGGTTAATCGCATCCAGAGTAGAGCGCCCTTTCCGGAAGCCATATTGGTTATCAGCAAGCAGCAGTTCGACTGCTGCTTCGATCCTCTGGTGAACGATACGTTCGAGGATGTTACCGGCTGTATCCAACATACAGAGTGGACGGTAGGATGATGGTTCATCCGGTGGCTTCTTCCCTTTCGGTAGAAGTACTAGTCTCTGCTGCTTCCACTTCAGAGGGAAAGTACCCTCTTCAAGGCACGCATTGTAGACCTCCAAAAACATCGCCGGCACTGTCTTAATGGCTGACTTCAGTGCGATGTTTGGAATTCCATCCAAACCAGGAGCTTTCGAGTTCCCCACTCTATTTCAAGCTTCCATCAGCTCGACAGTCACAATCTTCTCCAAGAGCATGGGGCATGTTGGCGATGGCATCGACAGGCTTTTGAGGCGAGCCATAATCACCTTATATGGCCGGTGTCAGGCATCGTACTCGACCTCGTCGAGCAGCTCTGCCCAGCATTATCCCTTGCTATCCTTTATAGCTTTGTTCAATTTCCGACATGTGTTCGTGTACTCTGCCACCAGTTCTGCGTGGTTGGCCTTTTTTCGGCCCCGCTGTAATGCTCTCCTCGTACTGAGGCACTCTTTACGGAGAACAGCAATGTGTTCATTCCATCAGTGTACCGATGGGAGCTGGTTTACACTACGTTTCTGGGGTATACTAGCATCGCATGCGTACTTGACTCTCCTCATTACCTCTTCGGCCTTCTTCTCAGTATTCCCACCGCTGGTTGGGCGATCGTCCAGTGCTACCGTGAAAGCGTCAGGATCAAAAGTGCACACTTTCCAACCAATTGCATTGGTTTTCCTGCGTGCTCTTCTAGAATTTTGACCCGTGGCTACCTCCCATAGTATCGCACAGTAGTCACTGCCGGTATAGATGTCCAATACCGCCCAGGAAAATCCTCCCCTCACACGGTTGCTACTCACCCAGTGAGATCCACGATGGAAGTTGTCTCGCCTCTAATAAACGTCGGTTTGTCGCCGCTGTTGAGCAGGACTACGTCCAGTGTAGACATAGCCTCCAGCAACACTCCCCCTCGTTCTTTAGTCTCCTTACTACCCTAGGCGACTACCCAGGAATTAAAATCCCCGGCGATTGCCACGAGAGAGTGCTGCTTCGCATCCTCGGTCAGTCGATCCAAGAAGTCCGTGAAGTCATCAAAAAAGAGGCTGGGTGGAGCATAGCAGCTGTAGAAATGTATGCCATCCAGCTTCGCAACCACAAAGCCGGCCTCTTTGCCATTAACAACACTCTGGAACGGGTACTTGCCACAGGACCAAATAACGGCTTTAGTAGTGCTATCCGTTTGCCAGGGTTGAGTCGTAAGATGTCTATATGGCTCCGAGATCAGTGCAAGATCTGGCTTCAGTTCGCGCACGGTCTGCATGAGCAAATCATGCGCAACCTCACAGTGATTGAGGTTGAGCTGGAGTATCTTCATACTCGTTTCTTTCTCACTTTCTGGAGTGTCTCTTGAAAGGTCGGGCATCTTCTGCTACCAGCAATATGGGCATAATGTCTCTTGTTGTCTTTCTCGGCGCACAAGGTGCATCGAGGGTCCTTTTTGTAGGTGGCGGCTTTGTGGCCACTTTCTCCGCACTTGGTACAAAGACTGAACCGTTCCACTTCGCTTTCGCACTTGGTGGCGAGATGTCCACAGTGCCAGCACTTGAAATACTTGGTTGGCCTCTCCACTGTTCTTATCCGGCAGTTAACCCAGCCAATCCTGATTTTGACGAGTTCGCCGAGTACCTCCTTCACCACTGATGCTGCTAATATGACCAAGGCAATCTGCGTGCCTCCATAGGCCTTACGCAGTGACTTGACAGCATCCAGCATAATTGTACTCTCTTCTCCAACTGCTTTCTGCAGAGCGGCGATGATTTCCTCTTTCGTCGTCATTTTATCGAGATCTCGGATCTCGATATCCTCCTGTGGCCCTTTGCTAACGACTTCGGCTAACGACTTCGGCTTCATCCCCAAGAAGATGAGCTATCGTTTTCTGTAAGCCCTGGCCTCTATCTGTGTTGTCCTTAGTCAGGATGATCAACAGTGCTCCAGTAGTCGTCCTGCGAATCTTGTCAACTGAAGACCGGACCTGATCATCAGGGACCTCCTTCTTAACTCGGGTGAGTATATCAGCATATTTCGCTTTATCCTTCGGGCGAACGATCAGTGCATTCGGCCTAGGCACTGATTTTTGAGACTTTTGCTGTTTAGGCTGCTTCAGAGGCTGCGTTGTATGTTTTCTTCTGCCCTTCTTAGATTTTACCTGCTCCCAATCCGCTACCTTGGGAGGCTGTGCTGTCTTCTTGGTAGGTGGAGATGATCCTGCCTCCTTCCTTTTCTTGGGTTCTTTACTTCCAGATTTTGGCGACGTCCGCTGTTTCCGTTTAGCCTTTCGGATGTAGCGTTTGTCCTCAGTCATGGACTCACCATCAGCATCGATTTCGGTGTCCGTCGCTGTCGTCTCAGTACCTGTCTCACCATGAGGGATTGGTGCCATGCAACGAACACTTGGAGCCGCAATAGCAGGTCGTTGATGCGTGACTCGTATGTTGTCCAGCGCTTTGAGCCGTCTGAAGGCACTCCCAACGCCTACTACTTTGCTTTTAATCTCCTTGTGGACATTTATCTTTGGCAGCATGAACTCGTGAAGCTCGTTGATGAGCCTTTCGAGACGTTCTCAGGCTTGTGTCCGCTTATGTCAGCACTTGCATCCAGTGCTAGTTGTTGGGCATGATGCCCGCTGTTACCTACCTCATTATCGTCTTGTTTATTGTTCTTTTCCAAGCTCTCCATCCTGTTCTCACGAGTACCTAGGGAAATGAATGTACACTCCAGCAGAGCCCCGGTTGCTAGATCAAGGCCACTGAATTATTCCCAAGATGGGACCTGGTGCCTCAGGAGGAACCGTTTGCGACGTCATTATCCCGACGCCATTCAGCCATCAGCACGGTATCTCACACCTTAACTTGGGTTGGGTGAACTGCTTCTTAGTCGGTGCTCAATCCGGTTATGAAAGAAAAAGGTCCGACCAGCTCTCCCACCAGCGTCAAGGTGTTGCAGTCCCTAGGGAAAGCGCGCGCGCGCGCGCGTGTGTGTGTGTGTGTGTGTGTGTGTGTGTGTGTGTGTGTGTGTGTGTGTGTGTGTGGGCTAAATTTTAAGGGCTAATTCTAAGGATGACTGGACGTTCTAGAATTTTCCAAAATTCTACAGAATGAAAAATTCTATGGAAGGTCTAGTTATGCATTGGATCTTCGACCGCGATAATCCGTTCTATTCTAGTCATGTCCGACATAGTAGCTATTCAGGCTTCTCCAGGACTCTCAAGATTCTCGAGGCTTTTCAAGGCACTGGAAACCGACCGAATCCTATTCGGTTTTACAATTTCATCGCGTGTTAATATTAAAATTTGTTCCTAACAAATTGAAGAACGATTTTTAAATAACAAAAATAAGACGAATCGAACCGCGATTTTCTGATTTTATTAATTTTAAAAAAAATGAGTCGATTTCCGGGTCTCGAACGCTCACTCCTCTCCCTTATGGCCACCCATCTATCTACTGACCCGACTGGATGATGCTTAACTTCGATGATCGTCCGAACTCGTCTCGTTTCGTTCCGCTCACCTGTAACACTCATAAGTATGCATCTACATTTCGAGTATATATGTTCTGCAAATGCGCCCAATACCGAATACGAAATGTATGCGATTTTGTGGTGTTTGTGTTCCAGGTTATTTGTTGGCTGGATTATATAGATTGCTGGAGTGAGCAAGGGCAATTAAATTGTCTCCAGAGTTACCGATTATCTCCAGTGAGTAATTTTGCGAGTTTAAAGGATTTTCCTGATATTCTAGGGTTTTTTTTTTAATTAATTTGCCTGTTTCCAGGCTGTTGAGGTCCAGATTTATGAAGGTCTTTGGAGGGTTTAGGGAGGTTATTGAGGCTTGGGATGTTGGGTGATTGTTGGGGGTGATTATGTGGAAGGTGGAGATTTTAGTTTTGGGGGAGATTTGTAAGGGGAGTTTACGGGTTATTACGCCATTCTGAGAGTTCCAGTTTATTAGATCGCCGGTCTCTGTCCAGCCTACTATTGTGTTGACGTTGTTTTTTTTTTTTTTTTTTTTATTGTGTTGACGTTGTCAGTGTAGAAACTCTATCTATCTATATCTCTAACCATCACAAAGGATAATCTCTTGACCGGGGGGCCGAAGGGGGCGCCAAACGCATGAGACTTTTGCAGTAGAAAATTTTAAGCTCTACAAGTTTGTAATTATCACCTTTTTCGATATCTTGCGTTGTTCACGAGTTTTCTTGAGACATCCATTTTTTACGCCGTTTTTCTCATTCTTTCTGACTTTCCTCGCAGGAGTAGCATGTCACGACATACTATGAGCATTGCATGATGCAGTAATTTTCTATGATCATAATAATAAAATTAAAAAAAATCGAATTGTTCCATGAAAATTTATTTAATAAATGAACCTCAAAGAAGTCAATTCCATTGATTGAGTTCTATTGATCACCACATATCCAATCATTTAGTTTTTTTCTGTGCAGTGATAATTCGGTAACTGAGTCACGTGATCTCCAATCGGTGTAATGACGGTTTCGACTAAAGGAGGATGATTTAGAATGTTCTAGGTTATTTCAGGATTTTATAGGTCAAAGCGAGTGTAGAATAGTAATTTTTGGGGTGACAGAACAAGTTACGATTTGTGAAAATTCGAGCGGAGGATTAATCAGGCCAAACCAGAACAATCTTGACGAAAAAAAAACTTCAAAGATTCAGTGCACGTTAAATCAGTGCAAAATATTTGAGTCGGAATTCTCTTGAACAAACAGTGCGATTTGATTTTTTTTCCTCAAATCGACGCATCGCCATGTAACTTAGAACTGATTCGCTTTTGAACACGACTGTCCCAGCAGTTTTTTAGTCATTCGCGGATATTTACGAATTATTGCAAATTATTTATTTGCAAAAATATGCGAAAAAACGCCAAAACTGAAGTTTTTCCAAAAATGTCCCTATTTCTCCCAAATAGATGATACAATTTGAAATTTTTTTCGTGCAGTCGATGCGTCTTTGTGCAGAATAAATCTGACTGAATCGAGAATAAAATCGTCTTAACAGTTGTTTAGGTATTTCGAAATTCACACTTCCGGCATTTTTTTCATTCCTTTTTTATTTGAAAAATCCTTTTTTATTTGAAATTTCGCACATTCTCAATATTGAAAATGGCTGGAAATTGGAGGAATTAATTCTTGCAGATGAAGAAAGTTTTTTTCTCCCATGATTTCGATTGGATATCAAGCTAAATTTTTTCAGCAATTGTTCAGTTACTTGCATGAATTTCTTGGATTTTATGTTTTTTCGTATCGATTTTAAACTCAAGAAGGCATTGGTCGGGAAATGATTCGTTCGACCCGCAAAGGGTCACACAAACACACACTACTCGTTGAATGTTATAATAGTTCTACATTTGAATCTAGAAGGAAGAAAACAAGCCACGATAAACATGTTGTTTCCAGAAATTATTCAAAACCACGCATGCATGCTGCATACTGATTGAAAGGAAAAGGTGAAGCATTACATTACATCACACAATTTTAGACTTTCAGTTTATTGACAATCACAGTTGTTTTGCCTAACGAACCTTAAATAAAGGGAAAAGTAATTTCATGTATTTATGCATGAATACGGGGAGAGCTCCAGGAGCCTACCTCGAGTGCGCAACCGGTCGAAGCTGAGTGAGGGTATATCTTTCGTTCCAATGAAGGATATCCAAGTGGTTCGGATAAAGTAAAGAGTTTTTTTCGGGGGAAAACCTTCCTGAATTCATACTATGGATCTTGAACACCAATCCAATGTCTTTCGAGATTGCGACGAATCTAAAACTTTCTATGTTTTTTCTGACTACTATCGACGGCATCACTATAGTTTTCATCGATTATCACAATTCGAAGCCCATTAAATTAATTACCGGCGAAATGCTCAAGTATATACCTGTGAAAACGAGTAGGCGGTCACTCCCATGCGGCTGGTATTAGCGGTCCAAGAAATGCGATATTATATTATCCTTGTTTTTTTTTTCTACCAATTTCATTGATAGTTAGCTTCCGAACAGATCTAGAATTCATTGCTGCCCAGAAAAAAAATGTAGGAATTTCATGAATTACATTTCCTCAAGGGAAATCCCACTGGAATAAAGAAAATTAGCGAAATAAATTTATGAATTACATTTCAATTAATCCTCAAGGAAAATCCAAATTGATTGAAATTTTGCTGGAATTTTGCACTCAACACCAACTTTCATCCTCTTTAAAGAGGAAAAACAACGAGAAAAAATAATAATTGGCTATATCTCAGAACCTGATGGACATATTGATTTTAAATTTTACACAGAATTGTAACTTGACTATACCAACTACTAGCCCAAATTTTTGATTTAGGCACCAACTCTTAGTTGTATTATAGCTCGGAAGAGCGACTTGTGAGAATAAAAATAGAAAATCGACAATATCTCGAAAACTTTCAATGGGGCGGTATATATATATTGATTGTATTAGATAGAAGCCGTCGTGACAAATATTGTGAAAAAAGAAAAAAAACCAATCGGTTTACTAGTTTCTAAGATATTAAAGAAACTAATTTTACACCTAAAATTCAATATCTCCGAAACTAATCGGTGGATTCCGCCCCATCCAAAAGAGTAACCTTCATTTCTGTAAGACCAACAATCATGCCAAATTTGAACTTTTTATCTCGAATATTTTTCAAGTTATCATACACACAAGGATTTTAGCAAAAAAATGGAAGAAGGGCCATAACTATGTAACTTCTCCATGGTCGGAATGAATATTTTTATTGGAATCGATAGATATTTTTATGCTGAATACTTTGAAAAAAAAAACGATCGGTTGAATCGTTCTCGAGATATTGAAGAAAAACGATTTTCCAATAAATGACGATATCTCGAGAACTAATCGGTCGATCGAGCTGAAACTTTGCCTGAAGCTCAACATAAGAAATACCAATTATGTGTAAAAATTTCAGATTTTTTAAAAATACTTTTGCCGTTTTATCATCCCAATTTCAAAACAAATAAAAAAATAACTAGGGGTGCGACCGGTCTACGAAGTATTGTTGGTCGCTCGCAAGCTCGCTCCCGAATTTGGGTACATTCAAGTCGGAGCGAACCATTGAGGTTCACAACTAAAACTTTCCGGTTCTCATCACCCCATATATACATTAAAAAAAAAAAAAAAAAAAAAAAGTAATTTTTTCAATTTTTTTTTGCAAAAACTCGAAAATTACTGGATCGATTCCAGCCATAATCTAATCAGATCTAAGTTACCTGAAGACGTATTGATTAAAAAAAGTGCGTGGAGTCCCTCCGCGCGGAAGAAGTGAAACTTCATGATGGCAAATTGGAAACATGAAAGGATTGAAATCAATGTTATTGTAACACAATATTTTTGGCAAACACAAATTTTCATTATTTTTCGACAAAAAAATTTTTTCAATTTAATTCTCACTTTCAGCGGGCGCTGTATCCATATAACGTACCTTCACATAACCTCGACTCCACTGCATCCCCTGTAGCCTCCTTTTCACTCATTTTAATTATATTCAAATCACAAAATCACCACACACTATTATTACACTCCGAAATATTTCGTATAAATTATCAAATTAAGATTTAAAATTAACAAACTGATTCTAAAACTGAATTTATTACAAAAATCAACACAATTAAAAGACTCGCATTGAAAACCATGTGATGCTTCACTCACTAAGGCATCAACACTTGCTGCGTAGCTAGTATAGCACGCGCATGCGCCTGAATGCTATGCCTGCTCTCTCTCTCTCTCTCTCCCTCTCTCGCTTTCTCTCTCACTCTCTCGCTTTCTCTCTCTCTCTCTCCCTTTCTCTCTCTTTCTCTTTCTCCTTCCATTACCAGTGGCGTTAAACGCTCAACGCAACCGTGCCGTGGCTCACTAGTGGATGCGTCATACACCCCCACCACTGTAGCGTTAAACGTTTAACGCAACCTTTTCCGAACTCCCATTAGAAGTTTCACTTCAAAAAAAAAAAAAGTCAAATCGGACCATTCGTTCACGAGAAATCGTTGACCATAATTTTGACCCCATACATACCTAGTAACACATACACACACACAGACAGACATTTTGTTTAAAATAGCCGAAAAACATTCGAAAGACCTTGAAACGTGGATATATTCATTTTCGGGGGCATTACAATAACTTCTCCGGGAAGTTAAAAATGAAAAATCTGCACACACATACGGACATTTTCTAAACATATCATATCTTGACTTTTCATAACATTCTACATCATTTCCACACAAAATTGGAGAATGTCAAAATCTTGTAAAGACAAAGCTTCCGTCCGGAAGCAAAAAAATAGATGAAATCATGATGAGGTATGTTTCATTACCCCCGACGGCCGCGCCAGAGGGGTATGTGCGTTTGACTGAAAACAGGTGCATGTTTTTGTGCGTTATTCCAGCCATAGTTTTTCTATAAATATGCTGTTAATTATGTTTTTAGGCTTAAAATGAAGATAATCGCTCAAGGATCATTCTTGTCACTCTTTTGTAACTATCGTTAATTTTTATTTCTCAATAACTGGAAAATAAAAAATGATTTTTTAGAAATAACTAGATAGGTTGGAATATCCCTAGGGGGGAAAGATAAATATGCGTTGGTAGTATAAATTTGGACGGTTTTCATTTTAAAAAAAAGTCAACTCACTTCATTCCCGTCGGAAAAGATGTTTTTTTTATTTTTAATTTAATTATCCAGATTGCCAATGATTTACAAGGTTTCGACCGCACATAGTCGTAAATGAAAATAAAGAAAAATTTGCATATGGTTCATATGACTGGCGCCACCTGCTCCACTTTTCAACAGATCATATCGGCTGTCACTGAACGTGGTAGGTGACATTACCGACGGGTTCGCTTCATGAAAATTTACGCGTGCAAAATTTAGAATTCGAATATTTGCAGTCGGAGACATTGTTGAATAATGGAATAAATAATCGAGTTCACGATTGAAAAACAAGGGAATGAAAATTCCAAATGTGACAACCGAATATTAAAGATTGAACTTCCCCCTTGAGACAAACTAGTATATAAAAACTGTTGAACGTTCAAAAAAATCGAAAATGAAATAACTGATGGAAAAAATTGCAAATTAAAAACCACCGATCAATAAATTATTTTAATAAGATGATTGGGAGAACATATAAATAATGGAATTAAAAATTCTAAAAATAAGGAATAAATATCGATGAAAATTTCAAATCAAAAACTGCCTTAAAATTGATATTCATCTTAAGATTCAAACTACTACAAGGTACTTGATAAACCTATAAAAAGACAGAAATAAAATGATTAAATGACAAAAAAATTAAAAATTAAAAACCCCCGACGTATTACTGTTCTTTTTACAATTCCAACGTCGGGGGTTTTTAATTTTTAATTTTTTTGTCATTTAATCATTTTATGATTCATGATAATGTATTATTATGTACAGGCGGTGAGGCAACAGATTATCTCTTTTAATTGCTGACAATGAGAAAGCGATATTTTTTACTGTATATATTCTCCCCTTCAAACATTTCTCCCTCTCTCACTCGTGTTGCAAATCAAGAGCGAACAAAGTGAATAGTCTGCGACGGAAAAGTGCGCCAGGCACTTGAGTACTTCGACGGATATTGCGCAATCCTAAATCAACCCTCTCGGGGACTTTACAGTGACACACCCGCTCTCTCCAGTGCGCTCCCCTTTCTCCTTTTCCTCCTTGCCTATGCCCGGACGTCACAGAAGATTTAAAACTCATGCGCCACGCTAATGACCGTTAACGGGCTGTCCTAGCTGCCTCCTCTCCAAGTGTATTGCCCCGCGTATGCAGCGTGCGTGCCGGACTACTGGCAGAATATTGCGTCAATGGTACCACTAGCCACCACCCTTGCAATGCCCCTGTAAAGTTGGCATGGGTTAACCCTCATGGGATTTATGCGTCGGATGTGACTAGTCCCCCTCAAACCCTTCACCGTGAAACTGTTTATGAGTTTTTCACAGTGAATGGAGGTAAGATTACTATCTCTTTTCTGTTGGTATTTGACTGTCTGGACGTCAAGTGGAACTTTTGTCAGGTTAAGAATTATGGAACAGTTTTAATGAAGTTACTTACCTCTGGTCAGGGATGGGAGAGGTCGCGATGAGTCATCACATTGTTCCTTGCCGGAGTGGAGAACTTATTTCATGTTTGTTTTGATCCTGGTGAGACACTGTTTTACTATGTTGAGATCAATATCAAGGAGTTATAATTTCGAAATTTTTTGATGTGTAAACATCTTATCGCTCGCCTTTACCACACTCTGGCTGGGAGTGATTTGGTGTAAATGCAACGGAAGTCTGTAACCACGCAGTCCCTCGGGCGGCCGGCCGACGTCGCTAGTGGGGATTACAGACCCATACGGCGGCGATGAGATGTTTACACATAGATCTCGAGTACTATATGGTTCGCTGGTTTTTTTCTGTCAATCATCGAACGATCACACAACTATTAAGGAACATGAGCAAGAACGAATGTTTTCTTCGCTTTAATCCAGATTCTCTCACAAGATGGAATGTTAGGGTCATAAGGAATTACGATTTGAACATGGTCACTAAATGAGTCTCTTAGAATAATGATCATCATTGTTATGTCTTCTATATCAATCATCTCTGATCTGCAGATGAATATTCAGTCCCGAACATCTGGGAATCTGAATTAGAATTCAATGCAGCATATCTTACGTTTATTCGCCAAACATCTGTTTTTGACAGAAATTTACATTTCGATTGTCCTCTCCTCCTAGTTGGGGCAAATAATTTTTACAGCGAACGAACACTCAGGCGTCCAAACAACCATAAGAAATAGAAATCCTCGGTATTACCGTAGCGATTCTATCGTTTCGATCTGCCGGCCATTGACATATTTCAGATCTTCGACCATATACCGTCGAAATATTCGGCCATTTGGCCGTGCTTCCTGGTGCCAGCTGTAAATACAAACACCAAAACAATGGGACATTTGTCCATATCAAACGACTCTCAAACATTCTATATTATTTAATAGTTGGGGAGTGTGGAATACGACCTGTTTATTTTTTTTCATTTCATTTCGTCTCGTTATTTCTACATCTGTTCATTTATATTTAATCTTCCATTTGTCATTTCACACCACCAGATGAGGTGCATGAGCTGATAACGGTCGTACAGATTTCACGTCGTTGTTCTTTTAAAGAACGAGACATTGATCTCTTCGTTTATACCAAGTTTGCTCCAGTGCACTAGAAAGTGATTGTAGAATGTGTAAAGAGGAGTTTTATCGTTTTACATTACTCTAGCTTATGTTCCTTCACTTCCCTTGTAATTCGTCATTGTCGACTCTTTCATGATAATACTCCAGTTGGTACACAAGAGAATATATAACCTAACGTGAAATCAATCAGTTATCTTTAGCATGGAATCTAACATAATTCAAGGAAGAAACTGAACTTTATCAGTAAGCACAAATGAGATTTTGAGTTGAATCCTGTGCATAAACACTGGAGCATTGACCAACTGGTCTCGTATAATGGATCTAACATCGTGTCCTTTAACGTCCCTATCGCATACACTTGGCGTTAAACTTCATCGAATTCAAAATGTCTTACCAGTACTTCACCTCACACCTCCTTCCCTTCCTAGCCTTCACTTCAACCCTATAGTATGGGTCCTTGGTAACGCCAGTATTATGTATACAGTTCATGCATCAATGTTTGCGGTGACACTAATCAGAACAGTATATTTGCACTGCTGATCCAGTAGTGCAACCAGTACCAGGTACCACTACCCAAGATAGTTACGATTGCCCAGGACACTCTGGCAAGTGCATTGGCTCTCGTCTTCCAAACTATTTGAACAATCTGAGGTGGATGTATATCTCTTGACACTCATATCCGGTTCAATACCTCCGTTCGATAGCTAGGTTCATTGCAATTTATAATCTCAATTTTCATGAACCTAACTCAACTGTTTAATTAAATTCCTAGGGAGGATGAAATGAGTGATAATTTGTAATCGATTAACACACCTGGAAGCCCATTATAGAAACACCTGAAAACTTTCCTCTTTAAAGTACTTACTCCTCCTCTCCCTGTACCATCTAAGATTACAACATCCGCTTGTGCAACCGATTTCATCCTTAACCAATAAAGGCAGTACGGTATGATTATCAGTGAGGTGCTTAATCTTCTCATAAATTCTCCTCCAAAAGATGTTGACGTCAGTGAGGTCTGAAAGATGATTTTGGAGTGGAGTTTGAAGTAGTCAAGGGGCATGAAAATGCAGTAATATATGGAAAAGCGAGGAAGGAGTGTTGTTCAACTATCGCTGCTAGTGGTACGCACGAATTATCATAATTAACGCTATTATTAAACGCTCGAAGCGTGCCCGGGGCCATGAGTGTTGAGTTGCAGTCGCAAAGGATGCAGTCGCGGAGCGCATAATTTCAGTGAGGAAGGGAGCGAACGCCCCTTAATTCTTGCAATAATGGTAGTTTGTGGCGACCGGCGGTGGCTGCCATAGTCTTGTTTTCTCTCCTGCCGCTAGATCTTGAATGGGGATGAGTGCTGGAGGTTGAAGGCGGTATAGTTAAACTGCATTGTACATGTGAATAGGCTCATGGAAGGTAACCGTACAACAGAGTTTGGTACGAACAACGAGTTCTACCCAGTGGCAGTGCGCTCTTTGGTGAGTGTAACCGATATGTAGAGGGGCCTTTTCGACAATGTGGATAGTAAAAACTCTCTAAGTGTTCATCTTCATAAGTGTTTACTGTTTCAGCGTATAAGGGTAATCGTTCCCCCATCATAGCATTCCCCTCTAAGGGCGTTCTCTCTCTAGTCCCCTTTGTCCTCCAGCCGATATGCCCAGAATGTACGCAATGGGATTCTGTTTACCGGACAGCTCGGTAGAGTAGGATCGCTCCATCAGTGTTAATTCCAGGAATCCAAACCTCCGGAGATGAACACTTATGGAGTGTCCACTGTATAATACTACCACATAACTAATGCAATGTAAATAGTGCGCCGGGACGGGCTGAGTAAGTGATTGTGGTTTCATAAACTCATTCTGGCATCGTCAACAAACAATCACTATTGATGATGGGGAGTAAAAGAATGAATGTATTTGTATCATCATTTCGCACTCATCTATAAAGAATTGTTCATATACTGCAGGTCTTTGAGAGAACTCGAGATATTCTAATATAGGCATCAATCGTGATGTGAAGTCATGAGTGATTGAATAAGACTAAACGGTTATGCATTGATCCTATCCGGAGAAAGGGAAATTTGTGAAAAACGGGTAGTATCCAGGTAAGATTTAAACTCACAATTTTCAGATTGCTAGCGTATGTTTTCATAATTACTGAGCTATCAGAAGTTGCCACACTTGTCATCTATTTCTCATCGTCTTGAATCGTAAACGTCGTTCAACTTGTACATGAATTCCAATCATACAGATCATCCCAGACAGTTACACGAGTCATTCAATTTATCCATTCACGTTCTTCATACGATTTATCGACACTTGGGATATAGTAGAATGTGCTATATTATCAATAACTGAAGTTCTTAATTTGGTTATGGCTTCATATTACTGTCAAATCCTCAATGAAAATTCCAGAATTCGAAATCTCTGGTCAAGGACTGAATTCATCCATTTCAAGTAACCGATTATCCAAAAACATCCTCCCAAAAATAATACATTCATTAGCTGTTAGGACTCTGTATCAAAACACAATGATGGTAATCGTGCATCTCCTCGGGGCATATCTGACATAAATGAATCCATATGTCGAGTTATATTAGAGAAATAATAAATTACAGAGGGAAGAAAACAATTGCATAATTAAGACGTGCACGCACTTCTCGACACGATGTGGTGATCGGGGATTATCCAGTACCTTCATTTTGATTCTCATATTGCAAACTAAGAGACATAAGTTGAGAAGTGAAAGGAAGAGGAGGGGATATAGGTTGAAAAATAAAACCTCGCCTTACGATTATAGAGCTCGTAGTCACAACGACGTAAGTTCTACGCGATGAGACACAAAGCGCTCCCGGCTTACAGATAGCACCCTGGTTATTTGTAGTAGTCATGTTTTCCGAATGCAAAGCTATTGCTCTCTTTCTTTCTCCCTCACACTTTATTCTAACAAATGAACTTCTCCTTCTGCTTTTTTATATTCACTGGATATATTCTCCACCGATATTACTCCACTTTAGCTTCTTCCTCTCTCGCTACCGCAATCACGATACCAAGTACTAACTATTCTCCCTCTTTTGCATGAGGCAAAACACTGCGGAATCATAATTCTTCTGTGTTCTAACCTTCCCTTCTTCTGTCTTGTTATATATTCGCTGGACGATATACATATCGAATAGGGCAGTAGATACTCTACCCATGGCTCCCTTGAGGACTTTTCAAAATAACTGCCTGGGTATTGAGGCGAATTTATTATTGTTAATTCATGAACGTTGCGAGTTTCTTACTATCTATGAATTCCTTCTTACGCTACATATCTTTCAATGCACTATTCATTCTCTCCATCTGATTGAACTCTTCATTAATCATGCCGTTTGCTTTTTTGTTATGAGTGAGTGAACGACTCGAAAACATCCACAGACTCGAATGTGCATCATTCACCGACTGCAATCATTCCTAAAAATAGGCTCATTCATTCGTCAGATCTCCGACCCTCGATTCTAAATCTATAGTTTGAAAACTCACAAAAAGTACAAGTAAATTGAAATTTGGGATGCATTATTTGATCAAGAATGTGATACCTGAGTTATCGCTTCTAACTTTTTACAATTTTTGTGAAGATGGCATTGATCGGGGGTAAACATTATGCGAATATTTGAAGTACGATTAATGCTCAAAGACCTCTTAACATTTTTAGAATTTCATACCGTTTATACTTACCACGCGGCTAAATACAGTAGACTCTCGTTATAAGCACTCTCGTTATAGTCGAACTTCCCCTCATATCGATTTTTTCGAAGATTAACGCTTCCCCCACTCTATCACCTTCGGGCCCTAAGATGTAAACAATCTATTGTTCTCTCTGGTGAGGCATATAGAATTACAGAAGAAATAAAAGCGAAAAATGAATTTCTCTCAAATTCGAAGTGCGTGGTGGTGGCAGAAAAATATAGTCAAATTCTCCAAATTCGCTTCCCCTACTGCCCCATGAGTTCGACTATAACGAGAGTCTACTGTATGGAGAGTTGAAAACAGTGTTTTTGATCCCTTGATACTGAAGCATTTTTTTTTTTTTTGGTAGACTTGGCGGAGTCAGATATTGACGCGTAAGCAAGTAATATCGACATTTAATGCTGTCAATTTCCCATTTATTGATTTTCTCGTTCAATATTCCATTCTTTCCAGATTGATTCTCTGAATATATGAGGATCAATGCCTAAAATAATCATCATGACTTCACTATCAAGTTGATTACTTCGTCTTCATACGAAAAAGATATCATAGACTCCATGAAATGGAATTAATTAAAATAATTTGAAATTTCTGTGAAGAGTAAATTGCGGGCTACCTGGCTCCCTTTCTTGAAGATTTCCCATCTTTCAGAAGAAATTACACATACAGTACGCAGTCGTCGACGCTGTTTGTCGACCTTGGGACAATGTCATAAAGAGTCTTGGGCCACGAAAAGCAGTTATACCAAACATTTCGACGATTTAGGTCAATGGCCGATAATATTCTTAACTCTATTTCATTCTCACAGATAGAATTCTTCACCTGCATTTATGTGTCTCTACATCACACATATACAGGGTAACGTCAGCGTTCACCTTATGGATTTTAGGGGTGTGGAGAGTAAAGAACTTCAAAAAAAACAAAAATACTTTTTGTAAAAAAAACTCGCCAAGAACGGGTGCGAGCGTTGTTTTTTTTACAAAAAGTTGTGAAATTGAACAAAAGCTATGGTGCCAAGCACAAATTATTGCAACTTGAGGATCATGAAAGCAACTCAGAAAACCGAAGGAAAAATAAAATTTATAAAAAATCGAGTAAATGAAAATTCCAAGTCAAACCATTATGTGCGCGATTAAAGCTATGAAAAATCTCGCCAAGTGGATCGATGTTTCTGGGCTTTTCATCGAATTCCTGATCGAAAATCCTTCAAAAAAAAGTCCTAACAAACAGGCGTAACGATCAGTTTGTAATAAGAAAGGGGCGTATCTCCGCACTTAGGCCCCTTTCATTTTTTTCAAAAAATCACACTTACGCCCCTTTCACATTATGTTTATGCTCATTATAAAATGAAAGGGAAGTATCTCCACACTTACAACCCTTTAATAAAAAAAAAATAACACTTTGCGCCGCGTCTTGGCGACGGGACGCAACTGCGTCCCTTGATTACAATTTCAATGTTGCAAAAATTAATGAAATCGGATAATAAATATTTAAATGGAGACTGTAAGAATTTTTCCTTTTTTGATCAATAATATCATGAAGAACGCCATGATACCGTGAAGTTGCATAGTGTCATGAAGGAGTTAAAATTTTATATCAAACTTAATATCGAATAAAGGCGATAGTGAATAAGACAGTTTTGGCAACAACCTCTGCAATGATGGAGGTAATATCGAATCCGACCACTATGGCGACTGCCACCGCGGTGGTTGTGTCGACATCGGATGCAGCAACAATTTTGGAGCCATTGCCGTGATTCCAACACTAGAATATAACAATTGGAGCATCATGGCAGCGGGCCATCGTTATATTATTGGCTAAATAGCGAACAAATTCTTGCAGTCATCATTTAAATGTTTATTATTTGATTTCATCAATTTTCGCGACATTGAAATTGTAATTTTCCACTGTTTATATGCCTGGAATTCATAAGGTGGATGTTTACGTCATCCTGTATATTCGCACAAAAGAATTGATCATTGCGGGTAGGAAATTGACTCTTAAGTTGAATCATTTGGATTTTATTTCCATCCGTGGTGAGGAGTGAGAATAGAGGCACGACAACGAAAATAGATGAAGGGGGCTGATGGATTGGAATAGAGATACGAGTGCTGCTGGGGTGCGGAGTAAGATAAGATGCTGACAAAATTACAGGCGGCTGTAGTGGATGCGACAGATGCTGTCGTGGCTGATACAGCCATACTGATTCTAACGTGGATACGCCTATGGAATCTTCAAACTACAGAATTTTGGAATGTTAAAAATGTTCTGGATTTTTTCAAAATTCAAACAATTGTTTGGGAAATGGAAGAATTTGCTAAAAAAGAAAGTGTGCGTACAAGCTACGCGCGACGGAAATGCAACTTCATAGCATTTGTGGTCAATATGGATAGTGAAGAGATAGAAATTATAGGAATATTCATTTATCAGAATTTTTCTTCAAATTTAATTCATCGTTCATTCATTACCCTTCTGTTCATACGTCAAAATTAATGCAATTGGTTTGTGATAACTAACATAGGATACATAAGCTGATCTAAGTATCGTTCGAATAGTGCGTCAAGATTTAGTTATTGAAATTGTTGAATCATTATTCATTATACTACGAGTCTCGTTCTCGATGATAATAATATTATAATAATGTAGTCATGCTTGTCATGCTCACATCACAACGAATTCAACGCATAAATTTAAATTTCTTCCCGCGACACACGTCACATCCTGCCGCGCACACCCAACCAACTTCATATTGTTTCGTTGTGCCAACGCATCGGAACGTTTTTTCAACGTATATTGCTATTAAAAATAGTTAAAAGTACAAATAAATTGTTTAAAAAATGTCAGATCACAAGAGAAAACATTCGCGATCAAGATCAAGATCCAGAGACGATGGAAAGAAGAAGAGAAAGGAGGATAAATATAAAAAACTAGAAAACCAGATTTCTAACCTAACAAAGACTGTTAGTTCACTAGCATCTCTAGTGCTTGCTCAACAAGAGCCGAAGATTTCTGATGGGTCAACACCAGCTAATAAAGTTAACGATGTTGAAACTAAAAGTAAGTAAAAAAAAAAAAAAAAAAAAAAAAGTCTCATTTCCTCCACACGAGAATTGAGGGTCAGAATCCATACGAATCTGACAGAGGTTGAAATAGTGAAAAAACTCAACAAGAGTATCATTTTCACTAGCACAACAAGTGCTCCCTCGTGAATTTCCCCACTTGATTTTTCTCATTCTCTTCTTACAGAAGTTGAAAAGGAGAATACAAATCCTGAAGAGTCTGTAGAAAAGGTTGGTCAAGGAGATAATGAAATAGTTCAGGAAGACGATGGAGTTTCACAGAATGAAAGTGTATTGAGAGCACTGGGGCTGGATTTAAATGAAAATAATCACAAACAGGTTAAATATCACCCAGCATTGATAAATTCTTGGGGAAAATGGATCAAAGAGGGGCTGCCAGAAAAGAATAAAAAAGAAATTCTAGGCTTTTATAACCGAAAAGGTGAATTATACACAGTGGCACCAAAAATAAATTTGGAATTAACCTCTCTTCTCACTGACATAACCAAAAAGAGAGATGAACATTTTGTTGAGACCCAAAACTGTGTTGGGTCTGCTATAGCAGCGCTAGGAGCTGCTTTCTCTATGATAGTTGATCCCCCAGAAGAGGGTATCGATGAAGAGAGTTTCAAGGACTGCCTCAGCCATGCAGGCCAGCTCTTGACTGACGTCTTCCATCAACAATCAGTGGCTCGTAAATCTTTTATCACCCCCAATTTTGGTAAAAATATGAAAACAACTGCAGATGCTCTGATTTCCGATGAATGGCTTTATGGTAGTAATCTCCGAGACAAGGTGAAGGATGTTAAGGATATTGAGAAAATAGTATCTGATATTAAAGATAAAATTCCTAAAAAACCGTTCAAAAATCATGGAAATCAGGGAAACTTGAAGTACCCGCCTGTGTCATTCAAACAGGCGGGTCAATTTCCAAAATCTCAATCCCTCAAGTTCAACAAGAAAGTATCATCAAAGACACCAGCACAGAATCCATCCAGACATCCTACTCGGACGACGAGCCGATCATTCTCAAGGAAATAGCTCAGGTACAGAAGCCAGCAGGCAGATTATGTTTGTTCGAGGAATCTTGGAGGGTTATTACAGCTGATAAAAAGATTTTAAGTTATATCAAAGGCTATAGAATCCCTTTTACCCAGATACCCATCCAGAAATATCCCCCAAAAGAAAAAATAATTTCTGAAAAAGAAGAAAAACAATTGAAAATTGAAATTGATAAACTTCTACTTAAAGGTGCTATCGAGGAATGTGTTGAATGTGACGGGCAATTTGTATCCTCATATTTTCTCCTCCCAAAACCAGACAAGACGTTTAGGTTCATTTTCAATTTGAAAAAATTGAACAAATACATAAAAATTTTACATTTCAAACTAGAAGATATAAAAACTGTTCTAGGTTTAGTTTCTCGAGAGGATTTTATGGGATCTATAGATTTAAAAGATGCATATTTCGTGGTTCCAATACATGAGGACCACAAAAAGTTCCTCAGATTTTTATTCAAAGGAAAACTTTACCAATTTTCGTGTCTCCCTTTCGGGCTATCTACTAGTCCATATGTTTTCACGAAGATTATGAAACCAGTAGTTAACAATCTAAGAAATAAGGGAATGTACCTTGTTTTATACCTAGATGATTTTCTGTTTATTAATCGATCAAAAGAAAATTGTGAATCAAATATGAGAGAAGCTTTGGAACTGCTGGAATGCCTTGGGTTTGTTATAAATTATCAGAAGAGCTGTTTAAGTGCAAGCCAGAGATGTAAATATCTAGGTTTCACTATCGATTCAGTAAATTTTTCACTAAATCTCACAAATAAAAAGAAGAATTTGATAGTCGATCTTGTTAATCGATTCAAGGTAGGAAAGAATTATAAAATTAGAGATTTTGCAACTCTTCTGGGAGTATTAACAGCAGCATGTCCAGCAGTTGCATATGGTTTCATTCATTGCAAACGACTTGAGAGACAAAAATTTCTATCCTTGAAATTCAATGGAGGAAATTATGAGGATAAAATTTATATCAATAAAATTATGGGTGAAGATCTTAATTGGTGGAAAAGGAACGCTGTTATCGGTTCTCAACCAATTAGAACTCACGAATTTTCAATAGAAATTTTTTCTGATTCATCTTTGACAGGCTGGGGGTGTTTCTGTGATGGAGTAAGTACCTCGGGTTTTTGGAACGAGGAGGAAAAGAAATATCATATTAATTATCTCGAGTTAAATGCAGCCTTTTTAGCATTGAAATGTTTTGCTTCCAAATTATATAAGTGTGAAGTATTATTACGACTAGACAACACTACAGCTATCGCATATGTGAACAAAGCAGGAGGTGTTCAATTTCCTCACCTCAGTGAATTATCCAGAAAAATCTGGGATTGGTGTGAAGAGAGAAAGATCTGGTTGAGGGCTTCATATATTCCTTCAGTCGAGAATATTGAAGCGGACAGAGCATCACGTAATAATAATGATGATACTGAGTGGGAACTATCACAAAGAAAATTTTTACAGATCGAGAAAGAATTTGGTCCTTTTTCAGTGGATTTATTTGCCTCGAGAATAAATAAAAAATGTGAAAAATTTTATTCGCGTTTCCCAGATCCAGAAGCATACCTAGTCGACGCTCCCACAACTTCCTGGAAAGATGAATATTTCTATGCTTTTCCTCCTTTTGCATTAATTCTACGTACCTTGAGAAAGATCGTAAACGAAAAATCGGAAGGCGTAGTAGTAGTACCTTTCTGGCCCTCTCAACCTTGGTACCCTCTCTTTACATCTCTCTTAGTTGAACCTGTCATCACTTTCACACCGAGTAATTCTCTCTTAAAATCCCCTTACAGAGATCAGATTCACCCACTGTCATCCCACCTTTCATTGGTGGCAGGGAAATTATCAGGAGAGCGTATCTAAAACGAGGAATCCAAGAAGACTCAGTAGAGATGTTTGAAGATTCGATAACAGACTCAACTCGAAAACAATACGAGAGTGGTTTGAGAACATGGTGGGATTATGCACATCAGCAAAATCTAGATGTCTATAATGCAGGAACACCAGATATTATTAATTTTCTACACAAAAAATTCAAAGATGGAGCAAGCTACAGTTCACTCAATACAGTTCGTTCAGCAATATCTTTAATTTCAACTAACAACATCAATGAGAATGGATTGATATCACGTTTTTTCAAAGGCGTTTTCAAGAAGAAACCGACCAAACCCAAATATACAACAACTTGGGACGTTAGCCCAGTACTGGATTATCTCAATGAACTTGCTCCCTTAAAAGATTTAACACTAAAAGAAGCTGCTGAAAAAGTAGCAACTCTTTTAGCGCTTACAACAGCCTAAAGGTTACAAACATTAGCTTTAATTGACATAAAAAACATTTCAATCAGTTCCACAGGTTTGAATATAAAAATAACTGATAACATCAAAACTTCGAAACCTGGAGCTTATCAACCTGAATTAACATTACCCTTCTATAAAGAAAAACCAAACTTATGTGTAGCCTCCCTTATATTAGAATATTTGAATATTACCAAAGAGTTACGAGGAGATATGTCAAAATATTTATTCATTACATCCATGAAACCATTTCGTAGAGCATCGTCACAGACGATTGGACACTGGATCAAATGTCTTTTGAAAAAAGCTGGAATTGATACAAATAGATTCACAGCTTACAGCACCAGATATGCAGCTGTATCTGCTGCTCACAAAAGAGGTGTAGACATCGTAACAATCCGGAAATCGGCCGGTTGGTCTCACAGATCCAATACTTTCTTCAAATTCTATAAGCGACCTATCGAAGCACCTAATGAAGAATTTGCACGTGCAATTCTAGATTAAATATGTGCTCAGAGTTTTCCTACTGTGTATAGTCATATAATGACTTTTTTCTGTAGTTTACATTCTTAATAAATAAAAATATTACTGTTCAATAACAGAAGCACTATGTTCGTCTAACCGAATTATCACACTCTCTAAAAAACTACATTATTATAATATTATTATCATCGAGAACGAGACTCGTAGTATAATTGGAAGATCAAACGAGCCCGCCGAAGGCGGGCGAAGTTTGATCGAAATTATATGAAGAGTCTCGTTCGAAGATGATAATCTCCCACCCTATATCTCCCGGAAAACCTTGCCCTATTATCATCTTCACGATTATGTGTGATAATTCAAACAATAACACACAAAACAATATGAAGTTGGTTGGGTGTGCGCGGCAGGATGTGACGTGTGTCGCGGGAAGAAATTTAAATTTATGCGTTGAATTCGTTGTGATGTGAGCATGACAAGCATGACTACATTATTATAATATTATTATCATCTTCGAACGAGACTCTTCATATAATTTTGATCAAACTTCGCCCGCCTTCGGCGGGCTCGTTTGATCTTCCAATTTTCAAATTAAATTTTGAATCTTTATCTGTACGTTTTAATAGTTGTTAATTCAATACCACATTTTTTAACTTCCCGGGACAGGAAAATTATTGTAATCACCCCGAAAATCAAAAATCTGATTTTCATCATATCTCCACGTTTAAAGGCCTCCACAACACTCCCCGATCATTTTCGAGATGATGTGTGTGTGTGGGTATGGGTGGGTGTGTGAATGTCCGTCCGTTACCAAAAATTTTGGTTTACGATATCTCATGAACAGATGATGTGATCGAGGTTATCAATAATGATGCAATCCAAGCGTCACCATTCAACTGAGAGCAGAAAGGATTTCGGAGAAAATGGTTTTAAAGAAATTTTTTTGTAAAAATCAGATCTTGAAAACAATGGAAAAGAGACTTTTCCTCATACGTACGTATTATGAACCGCATAACTCACGGATTTGACGTGGGAAAAGCTTCACCCTCTCGTTAATGTTTCCCAATTTCTAGCACGAATTTAAATAAAACATACAAATCACTGGAAACGAACAGAAGTGACATAGGAAGAAAGAAAAAAATAGCCCCTGGGGGTGGATAAGGTATGGAAACATTTGTATTCTGTACACGACCAGACTGGAGCAATGCCCAGCAGTCGGCCGTTTTGTTTCTCCGTTTCCCACTTGGCGGCATTGAGATTCAAGATGGAAAGTGAAAACGGATCTCTCTTACGCCTTTCTGGAGAAGTTACAACGAGCATTCGCATTGGCTTCATAACTTCTTACACCCCCCCCCCTCCTCCTCCCCTTGTCTGCTTTCCAAGTTCCGATTTCAAATGTCTTGGTGCTTTATTCATTTTTGACTCTATTTTCCACATTCCTCCTCTCTCACCGAAATTTCTCCTCTTATTCATTTCACCAATGTAATGACAGATTTGTAAGTAGCAGTTGGATTGTAATTTCGACAACAACCCACCCCTAAAAAGAATGAAGAAAGAGAAATGAAAATAATAGATAAAGAAGTGAATTGGTTCAATTATTGACAAGAAATGGAGAAGCAATGATAAGATTCCATAGGATGGCTAATCAACAGGGATGCCATAATGGTGGGAAATTTTTACTCATAAAGCAGTACTTTTCTAAAACTGTCTGGGCATTGTTTAAGCCCCAGCCAATGTGTCGTATCAGTTATATATGTGCGCAGATACTTATTCGTTTGGCTATAACAAGAATCAGTTTTCGAGTTGATTAAATGAGTGGTTCGAATGAGCCCAACTGTGAGTTGTATTGAAGAGAGATAATATGCTATGTGTGAATTCTAGCAGTATACAAGAGTATGGAATGTTCAATCCAATGCTAGCACAGAGAGAAACCACGAGTTTCCCTACGCTCTCGTTCCCACGATGACTGGGCGTGAAAATTTCTACTAGTACTCTGCTTCGCGCAATACCAAAGACTCCATTGGCCGTATAACGAGCTGAAGATGCCCTTTCATTGGCTTTCATCACGGATGCGTGAATCGTACACCCACGTAGGGATAGACAACATGGCCGAACATCGACCGGAAATCGAAATCCGACTTCCGATAATTGACGGTGATCTTCAGCCGATCTTCAGCCGAATATTGGAGAGTAACACCCGCCCGACAAGTTTTACCGATAATCGGCCGAATATCAGTCATTCATGCGGCCGAATATTGATCATCAGTTATACCAATGTTCGACAGCATGACCCTCCCTTCCCCTCCTCCACCACAAAGGAGAAATGGTAGGATAACAGCAGAAGATCGGCATACCCTGACTGCCGATTCATTGATTATTAAGCCCAAACTTAATCAAAAAAATTATTATTATTATTTTTATCGGTAATTATTCAACTTTACCGCACCCTCAATCCATTTAACCTTGAAAAAGCCAATTTCACGAATTTCGACTTTTGCGCTCACGACCGGACGTGAACTCGGAACCCTACAATTACTAATCCTACACCTTAACCAGGACTAGACTATCCCAGAATTCTTAAATTGCAAAATATGAAAAAGTCTATATGAATTGTGTGCTTGTGTTTTCTTCCCTCCATGGGATAGTTAGAAGCTAAGTCATGTATTCATGCACTTGCCAATTCAATAATCAAGTTATTAACAATTAGCTAATAATAGTGTTGATAATAAAAAATATGACAATGATTAATTTATACAAAATTGAATTTTTGGTAAACTAATTCTGAATTCATAATGGATTGTTCATTTCATTACAGTGATTCATATTTTAAGCAAATGATTTTGTAACAATTTCTCTCCCTCCTTCCCCCTCCCCGTAGATTCGTAGTGAAGATTCGCGAGGAAACCTCATTTATTTCATTAATATTATCATGACATAGACCCCACCCCCCCTTCTCCGCATCACTCGACCATACGGCATTCCGAGGCTTGGCCGACTGTAAGCTTATGAGTGCTAAGCCGATGATCGGCAGGGCTATCATCGGCCGAAGGGTGGTCACTGATCAGGAGGCCGATCTCCGGTAGGGCTATCATCTGCCGAAAGGTGGCCACTGATCAGGAGGCCGATCTTCTGCAGGGCTATCATCGGCCGAAAGGTGCCCACTGATCAGGAGGCCGATATTCGGTAGGGTTATCACCGGCTGATGGATGGCCTTCAAACGGGAGGCTAGTTTATTATGATGCAACTCAATAGGCTAGTTTATTACGATGCCACTTAAAAGTGCGGCCATTGTGATATTCTTTTTTTTTTAAGTAAAACTTCTATAGGCGCGTTGGGTATGAACCGAAAATATAGGCGGGGAGGACCGACACCAAGAATCCGTCACAGGCTCTGTAGGAAAGAGGGCAATATGGAGAATCGGCGCACAGCACAACGAATAAAATCGTACCAGTCAAATCGCGTTCATCGTAACTTTAGTCGGTGAGTTAGATAAACAATCATACGACATGATGGAAATGTCTTCCATGAAGTTTCATGTCGGTCACGTAGCTTCTACGCTCCTTTTTTCCCTCATTTTCTTTTTGTTTATGATGAATTGGCTGTAACAATTATAAAGCTTACTATCGGCTCAACATGCAATGATATCACTTGCGATGAAATTGGGAATTTTGGAATTGCATTAAGTTTCAAAAACATCTGCACTTGGGTGAGTGTGGATTACATGTTGTGACTAATGTGTTCCCACCCAGGTGATGAGCTGAACATCGTTTCTATTCTTTTGTCACGTCCAACGTGAAAACACATGTTGCTCGCTTGAAATCCATCTTTCCTGTTAGTCCAATAACCTTGTTTCAGGATGGGTGTACCTGAGGTGATAGATCAGAGAATTTCCCGGAGTAGTTACTTGATGGCGAGGGTCTCCTGTGGTCTTAAAATATTGCAGCTGGAGAGTTGAAAGTTCATTTCTTATGTGACCATTGTGAGAGCGCGAATTTCTGGGCATTCTATGAAGCAAATTCGTTGGGGAAATTCGAATTTATCGAAAATCACTTGATAAGATTCCTGTATTTCCAAGATTCTCCATTCATATCTATTTTGCATTTGCATTATGATCTTGTATTTCTTCTTAAACCGTCGAAAGTCGTCTTTACACGTGACTGAAAACAAGAGCGGCTCTGAAGGGGGGAGTGGAAACCATGGAGTGAGAATTACAGGAGTGAGAGAGAAAGACGCCGTTGAAGTTGGTACAAGAGGAAACGAATCTCCGCGATATTATGTTGTCTTTGTCGAATTTTAACTTTTTTCCGATTTTGCCTGAAAATCATGTATTGAAAAATTTAATGACCATATTTATTGTTTAGTCTCAAATGGTTTTTCATTTTTGTATTCAATTGAATGACAATTGATCCAAATAAGAATCAATAACAATGATTAACAATGAGAGAAACACATATGAATGGGAATATTCTCCCTACATCAAACCCTGCAAATATTCATCTTTTGAGATGTATGAGAATTTTATTGAGGATCTTTCTCATGCAAGAAGGATGACAGGGATTGAAGAAATGAAATCGGGTAGGGAATTTTACCTTGAAACTCTTGGATTCTACGTAAAGTAGTCAGCATCAAAGTCTTTCGAGCGAGTGAGAGGAGCCTGTCGACCCGTATACAGTTTCGCAAAAGCAAGAGTAAGATAGAAAAGAGAGGAAGTGAGAGGAATTCAGTTGCCAATTCTACTCAAAAAGAAATAAGGGGAAAAAAAGGATGAAAAACTGAATTGGAAAGGGGAGTGAATAGGAAACGACGGATACGGATCGGACATGCGGCTCGCAGGCTTCGTTAGTCTATACATCGTCTCCTTTTTCTTACATTTACCTTTGGCATAAAAGTACTCATACTACAGGCATATTTTCTCCTTTTTCTTCTTCCCCTTCGTCATCTTCTTCCACTTCTTCTTTTCTGTTCCGAAAAGTGAGGAGGATGGACGGAGTAAGAAAAAGTGAAAGAACGGTCTTTGATAAAACGATGAGAAAGCGTGCATATGAGTTTGGCCTGAAGGCGCGATACGCCAAGTGAACTTGCTTTGCGAAATTTATGTTTTCGCCTGTGGCTGGCACAGTACTTGTCCTTTCAGCTACCACACTCGTACATATTTGGCCATGCAGGATAAAAAATCCCACTATAACGTAAACGTCTCGAGACTCGCCTGAGAATGTTCAGTAAAAATGGAAAAAATAAGGACAAAAATCCTTAACTAAAAGAGTCGTTGCTCAGATATCTCGAATATGGTGGTGACTATGGAACTAATCGATTAATCAAAGCAATGATATGGTGCATTTTCTTAGGAGTTTCATGAGAACGGCATCAACAGCGCAGCCGCTCGTTGCCACAGTGGCGCTAATAATTAAATAAACTAGGGGTGCAGCTGGTCTACGCTACATTGTTGGTCGCTTGCAAGGTCGCTCCTGAATGTGGGTGCGTGGAAGTAGGGGCGAACCATTCAGGTTTACAACAAAAACTGCTCGCCTTCCATCCCCCCTCGAAAGAGAAAAAAGCGAACCAATATCAGCCGAACCAATATCAGCCGAAATCTAATCCGGTGGAGGTTACATGAAGACGTATCGATAAAAAAAAAAAGTGAAATCGGACCATCCGTTCACGAGAACTCGTTCACCAAAATTTTGACCCCATACATACAGAGTAACACACATACACACACACACACACACACACACACACACACACACACACACACACACACACACACACACACACACACACACACACACACACACACACACACACACACACACACACACACACACACACACACACACACACACACACACACACACACACACACACACACACACACACACACACACACACACACACACACACACACACACACACACACACACACACACACACACACACACACACACACACACACACACACACACACACACACACACACACTAGCCAGGAAGTTAAAAACGAAATTATGTACGCGAGAGCGACTATGCTTGGCTGAGGTGAGCCCCTCCTCAGTCTAGACGCAGTACACACATAAGCTGCCTTTAATTAACGTAGATTGCAGGCCCCGCTCGTTCTACCCTCATTCCCCCTCTCTCTCTCCTCACTCACCACTAACATATACTCTTCTCACTTTGTAGCTATTAAACAGGAATAAAATAACGTCGGCCCTCCAAATGCATCAGGCAAAGCCCAACGTCTGTACAAACCTCGAAGCACCCCTACCTCCCACTACCTATGAACCCGAGCTCTCCGTCTATGTAGAAATGCGAGAGAACCAGAGCAGGCCATAATTACGAGGGGACCCGAAAACCTCTACTCTATGGAAGCCGAGAACGAGATTGTCGCAATTTTTGAAAAAGAGTAACTCGAAAGTTGAAAACACTTGGACAAGTCCCAGAAGTCTTCCCACATGTTCTATATATCTACTAATTTGCCTCTCTCCCCGCTTCCTGATGGGTGCTTGTTGTCTGTATTCAATATTTGGATTGTATTCTGTTATTGGAAGGGAAGGTAATTTGGTTGATCGGTTGATATTATTGCTTGATTGTGAACTGTGGAAAATTCGAAATATTCGGTAACATTTTAGTCCCTCAATGCGTGGCTATTATCAATGGCCTTTATTATATTTAAAGACAGATCAATTGTATAAGTTGAATTGCACATGGCAGCGAAAAAACCATGCCAAAAGTTAGTTCTGCCCTAATTCCATCCCTCCTCCCTAGGGAAAAATCAGTTCAGGGCATAATTATTTTTGTCAGACGATAAATAACAATGGAGGAAAAGCCTTATTGATCTGACCTCCTATTGGGACCTCCTATATCTATGGGTCCGATCTTCTCCCGATCGAGCTACTACATGTGCAATTAATATAACCAGATGCGATGATGGTGTAACATCATGATAGTGATCCGTTGCTCTGATTATTATTTCTTTTTCATCAATGAAAAATACATTTTTTTTCCAGAGGCCTGGCGCAGTGAATAAGCTCGTTATTACAAAAGGCTTCGAGTTTGTTTCTTTGGTCAGGCAGAATAGTGAGATCCAATTATGTGAAATCTTGATCAAAATTACAGCATACTCAGAGGCAGAGCAATTCAAGATAATGATACTCGTAATGACAGACAAAAAAAATGTTTGGGTAGTTATTCAAAACGTTTTTTCAGTTCATCGCTTAATTGTGTCATTTCGAATAAGAAAATGAAATCATATATGTATTCACTCCAGAGCGAACATGAACATCATCTTTTGGTGAATTTCATAATTGATGATATTAATTCCAATCGCTTACTATTAATTCAATTAAAACTCTCCTTACGGCCATTTAGCGATCACAAAAACCAGTTGATAAATTGAAAATGAATATAAAAGACAATTCATTTCATCAAATAATGCCATTGATAATGGCATTACAATTCATTTTCAATTTATCAACTGGTTTTTGTGATCGCTAAATGGCCGTAAGGAGAATTTTAATGGAATTTCATAATTGCTAAGTCAGGATGAGGTGGATTAAAGCATTTACCGGATAGAACTTCCTGATACATTCATCGTGTTTCGCCTTTCATATTGAAGTATGAATTATCTCTCTGAAAGAATTGAGTTGTGGAGAATAGGCTACATTAATGATAACATTTTTCTAAGAATGAGAATAACAGGTCAGTGGAAAAAATAATAATTCACGGGCTTAATGCTACATCATTACATCTCCCGGTTCGGGGAATAAAATATTAATCCAAAAAAGTTTATGTAAAAATCGTGCTGCTCCAGCACAGCTTGTCGTGCTAACACCATAGCGCCTGTGAAGGCGAAGGGAGAAATTTTACGCGTCTTTTTCGCAAACAATTGGGACTAGAAGGCGGTCTTAATCTCAACGAAATACGATTCTTCTACCACCGTCTACTCCGAATTGTTTGTTCAACAATACACGCAAAATCTATCCCCAGGTGTCTGTGTTAGCCAAGTTTCTGCTGAATCTTTACTCGAATTTCAACACAGGATTCCGAGTTTGCTAAATCATAAAGTCGGTAACTATTTCTTGCCTTTGGTCATCGTTTTATCAGAAAAACAACATTGCCCTTGGTCTTAGGGAATTTTCCAACTGATATGTTTATCCCGATCGTGGCAATAGTTGGCAAACCCTGATTAATCCTTCCATTTATAATTACCAATAACGATTTTGAGCTCGATCCTTGCAAAGCTATATAAATCGGAAGTCAATATTTTAATGAGATAATCACTCACTGCGGATACATCTTTGAAGTGAAATTTCTTATCGAACGGTAGTAAACTCAATCTACGTAACGAAAACAGAGGGTGGGAATGCAACGTTTGGAGTAGGAGTATGTAACGACGATTCCAACAGCTTCGATGCTGACGGAGCCATCTACCATTACAATGGGGTAGCTTCGATTCAATAGGCGTTGAGTAGTGTCTCTAGTAGCGTGCGTTGTGACATACAGAGTTTTCGTTCTTTTTTTCAATATCAACTGTTAATTATGCCTAAAACAAATTCAGAAAATTGTGATGCCTCTGCCTTTTACTTCAACGGTTAAAAATTCAGGATTGCCAGAAAAAAGTCTAGGAGATGGATCCCGAATTTTGGCACAGAGATCAGTTCTAATATACATAGCTACGCCGCCACATTCTTTGCCAGTCCGATCATTCCTGAGTAATATATGTCCTAGAAACTCCACACTACAATCATTCATGTGTGGTTTCATAAATGACTCTGAGATATCAATAATATCATAGTGATGATATCCTGTTAATTGAATCAAAGCGAGAAAATGACCGGGTAGCCACTGGCAATTAATGTGACAGACCTCCAGATTACCGTATGACATTGCTATGCTTGAGGATTACGTCTAGTTGTGCTCCTCGATGGTTTCTCAGTTTTGCTCATATCCAGTTGTTGTTGCTGGTCCACAAGGAGTTTTCACTTTCCTTAAGGACTTCGTTGACTGAGTTGACTCATTTGAAGCTTCAGTGGAGCCAACAGCGAGGTCCCGAGGGGAAACTGCCTGCCCAGACTCGATCAGGTCCCCATCTTTACAACCAGTACCATTATCATGTTCAAAGTCGGCTACATCCACTGCTTTCTGGATATCATCAGCATGGTTGAAAGTGAGCAGGGAAAATTCATCATTTACTCTTCCATGAATAGCCCCTTTCTTAACCCAAACATATTTCAATTGCTCAGTTTTCTTTAACACACAAGTCTTCAGGAAGATGTCTCTGAAGTGGGGTGTTAAATTTTCATTAACGTAAATCGTTACAACAGCAGAATTTTCCACTTCAAGGTTAACTGTGGTGATTAGCTTTTTTTTCTCTCTTTTTCTCTCTCTGATAGTTTTTTTTTTAATAAGTCCCGAGATGAAATTTTTCAATCTCTCGAGGCTCTAAGGGACTGTGAGAGACTAAAATCAGTCTCTCCGGGTCTTTCGCGTCTTTTTGGAGGCTCGGACAGTCTTTAGTGTAGAGATTCGAGTTTCTAGGAGTCTCCACTCTCTCATAGAGACTCGCGTCTCTCCATGAGAGATGGGGACTTGTGTTTTTTTCTGTGTCAGTTATTCCGAGTCCCTTATTTATTAAAGAAATTAATAATTATGGATAATCAATTATAATTATTCCGTAAAAGTAGAATTCAATCGGATAGATTGAAACGGATGGGCTTATACCATCAGGGTGAAATCTCATCGATTGATTTTGATTGAACTCATTCTAACTTGAATTTTCGGATTTTTATTTTTTTTAAATTTTATATTTGTAGTTTTGCAATATCTGTCGATAATTGATTGATATTAATCTATGATATTTCCACGGAATTTTCTTAATCTTTGAAATTTCGGAATTTTAAAAATTTAAAAAAAGGAGAGAATAACGGAATTTCCAAAATTCCAAAAGTTCAAAATTATAATTATAAATTATAATTATAATTTTATAAATTATAAATATAAATACTATAATAATTATAATAATACTATAATAATTATTTATTTATAATTTTATAAATTATAATTATAAATTATAATTATAATTTTGAACTTTTGGAATTTTGGAAATTCCGTTATTCTCTCCTTTTTTTAAATTACTAGGATCCTAGTAATTATAATTATAATTACTAGGATCTTTTTTTAATTAAAATTTCTAGAAACTTTCGGAAATTGAGTTTCAGGGAATTAAGTAATTTCAAAATTGTGGAATTTTCAGAATCTATTCCCAAAATTTCAGAACTTTTCAAATTTTGGAATAAAATATAAATTTTAGATTGTGGAAAATTCTGGATTTCCACAATTCCGGATTTTCTGAAATTTTAGGATTTCAAAAATTAAAAAATATCAGGATTTTTCTGAATTTTGACAATTCAGGATTTTAAAAATTTTGAGATTTCAGGATTTGAAAAATTTTTAAATTTCAGAGTTTTTTAAATTTTGGCATTTCAGGATTTCAAGAATTTTAAGATTTCCGGATTTCAGAAAGTTTGAAATTTCACGATTCTAAAAATTTTGAAATTCCAAGATTTCGGAAACTTGTAAATTCTAGAATTTCTAAAACTTTGAAATTTGTAAATTTCAGCATTTCTCTGATTTTTAGATTTAACCCGTTATCCCGTTTTACCCCATGGTCCACCCCCCCCTTCCCACTTCTGTTATCCCATATTACCCCACCATTCAGTTGACTCTATTCCTCTTTACCTCCCCCCTCCGACCCCACCGTCTAACTGACCCCGCTATCCCATTTTACCCCATGGTCCATTCTTCCCCCCCCCATCTCTTTTATCTCATATTATCCTCCACTCCATCCTACCTCTTTCCCCCTCTCCCCTCCCCCCAATTAATTATCCTTATAAAATAAATGAATGGTCCTTATAAATAAAAAAAAATCAACTCTGGTACAAGCAGCTGCACAGCTCAGAAGATACCAGGTTAAACTTGCGATCACTGAGGCTAAGCAGTAGCGAGTCGGACCAGAAAAAGGATGGGTGACCGATTGGGAACACCAGCTTTCTCACCAGCAGACCTACTCGAGAACCGCTTGTCCTATCTGTTTTTTTTTTTTTTAATATTCCTAAAATAATTCATGGATTATTATGCAACCGTTAATTATCCTCCAAAGAGTTAATTAAGCACGTAATTAGTTATCTCATTACGATTTGAACGCGTGAGTCTCTTGCCGGGAGACGCAACGTCAGTCTCCCAACCGTCTCTATCCGAGAGATTAGCGGCGTCTCTCGATAGTCCCTCTTATGGCGCGGAGAGAGACTGTTTTAGAGACGGAGACGACGGTCTTTCGGAGCAATAGAGACCGTCGATTTTTCATCCCGGGGTCTTAAGGAGGAAGACGAGCAAAAGCTAAAATCGAGCTTTGAGAAAAAGCTCAAAGTCGAAATTGAAGTTTTGAGAGAAAGAAACCATCGAGGAGCACAACTAGACAAAAAAAAAGAGAGAGAGAGAGAGAGAGAGAGAGAGAGAGAGAGAGAGATTTCAGAAATCTCTCAGCTATGCGGTATAATAGGGTGAAGAAATGGAGCGAAGTTTCAAAAATGCAGCTGGGTGGTCCTGCTTATCTCATTTTTTCGTCCGAGTATATTTCTACTGCACAAAAATCTCGAATATTGGAACCCCACCTAACCCCTTTCTCAGCATAAAGCATTCATGAAAGTTGGCGTTTACTTCTTCCTTCTCTTTTTTAAACCCCACCCCAGAAATGTGTTCCATTCTTGCCTTCAAATGTCGCGGGCTTTTTTCACTTTTCCACAAAAAAAAGTGTCGACGCTCTGTCGATATCTAGAAGCAAATGGTCTATTTGAATGGAAAAGGAGGAGAATAAAACAAATCACCTGCCGTAGTGAGTGAATGGCGGCAGAAAGAGAAAAGGTGTCAATGAAAATAGGAAAAGGGGGACGGTAAATGGAAAAAATAGGTCGATCACTTATCACTTTAGGGGAGAGAGGCCATACAGACCATCACCGAGAATGGATTTCATCGATTGTGATCGCGTTTTGCGGGTGCTTTGCATCAATTACCAATTCCTTTGTACGTATTACATTTTCTGAATAATTCACTTCAATTGAAAAAAAAAATTAAATAACAGTAAATTTTGCATACCATCTATTCATAATCATTGAATGATTTTGATGAAGTTTAAATACCTGGTAATCATGGTGATTATGGATGTGCGAAACGTGATTTTGATCAGCGGGCAAGGTGTAAAATGTATTCTACCAGGTAGTACGAGTGAAATCCACTAAAAATGGAAGTGAAAAGTCAAATGATGAAGGTTAGGCGTGGGTTGAGGAAAGAGAGAAAAAGAATACAGCTAGCCTCGTTGAGGGTACAAAACTGTTAAGGGTGAAAGGGTAAGGTTATTTTCTACCGAAGGTCAACGGAGATACACGACGTGTAGCTTGGTGTATGTTGAGCATTGCGTGATGGCGCCCCCATAGGGATCAATACAGTAGAAGCTCTATACTGCTGTAATGCTCGAGTTTCTCGACGTGGCGCACAGTGGACACACATTGACCACCAAGAGATCCTGCTTTTACTTTAGCAAATTTCATCCACAGAATTCGTTTTCATTTTTAACAGCATCATTTCTCCAAAATTAAAGACATACAGCTTGGAAGAAAACTTGTCTTCTTCCTTCATTCAGAGTATGATTCTAATGGTCTTGGAAGGTGTCAATTTGTCATAGATTTATTGACCATTACTAGTTGAAAATTTACTTTCTCGAGGAAAGGGAAGAGACGACTACGACGTTGAATCACTGAAATATCGCACGATCGATTCGCAGAATCGAGACAATTTGAATTTTAAAGCAGCCCATGGAGCAAGTGGGCCTCCCTCGGTTACCACACGTGATACGCGGCGGAAATGACTGCCGAGATTTTTTCTCCCTCTCCGCCTCTCCTTCTCCTTCTCTGCCCTCTATTTTTCTATTTCTTTCCATCAAACTCGTTAAGGACAGAAAAAAAAGGTCTGTATGAAAGATCGAGACTAATCGTAATCACATAGCCCCTGATAACATCCTGTGAAGTGCTTTTGCCGTAGATATATAAGTACTTGAAAACAAATGAGTTGGTTCACGTTCAGTTAAGTTGACCAACTTAAATGGTTTCAATAACAAAACGACGCTGAAGTAATTGCTTTGGGTTACGAGTTTTCCTCCATTTTCTACCCTTCTCATGGATATGGTGCTCTCCTTACTCCTTTTCCCTTTTAGAATAACTATTCTGAGTCCACCTGCAAGCACATCTGATGGGGCTAAACAGAAAGGATTGTCAAGATGTGAAGCATCCCTTCATAAGTTTTAATGTAAGGATCTGTTTATCAAATATGCTTATTTTCACAGAGCCTGATGGGTATGTATTATTGCTAAAGGAAGAGCGAGGTACGACGAAGGTTTTGTAGCCTTCGAATATTATTTCATTAGGTCTTCACTACGGTTGACTAACACTTCTTCTACTATTAGTTTTATTTATTTATTTATTGTAACCCTAGTGCATTAGCCTATATATAAGAAGGTAGCAGCAATAGGCCAGCAACAAAAAACATATTATTACAAAAAGAGAGCGATGAAAAAGCTCCTATAGATCGCCGCGTTAAATATACATAGTATATATGGTAATAGTCGAGACATAAACAAGGTTTGCAGATTTAAATAAGTAAGAATCGTTTGTGTCAAAGCCATACAATTTAACCCTTCACGGGTACACTTCCTGGGCGTATCCTCTACGGATACCCTGGGGTGACTGGTCACCCCACGTCTTGAATTGTGAATAGTTTAAATTCTATCTTAAAAAAACAAAAACCAAAGCATGTAATCTCTTTATTACTTCCTAAAGAAGAGATGCATGCATGAATAATTAGAATTTGATGCGTTTAAGTGAGTGAAAAATCGATTTGACCACTGAGAGTCACTGAAAAAATGCAAAAAATTGACTTTTTAGAAAAAGAAATCTATTTTTTTTTCTATCAAACCGATTTCAAAAATTCCAATTGCGTTTGAAAGTTGACATTCTCCACTACATATAAAAAAATAGTTCATATGGATTCTTTTAAAAAAGTCTAATTATTCCAGCCGATGAAAATCAGAATATCAGCGTAAGAGAGATTCATGAGAAATTCAAAGAAAAACACAATCAAATTAGATTTTCCTTTATTATATTCATACAATCAGGTGGAAAATCTAGTTGAGACATACAAAAATACATAAGTATACTCAAGGGAAGTGGAGAATAAAGTACAACATTAAAATTATGTCATAAATGCGACGTTTCGCTAATTGTTATAGCTTCATCAGGCACTTAACATGATTAATGTCTTGGCTCATTCCAATTAAAAATCTCGAAACGGAGTTCCCCGTATGTAACAAGAGACAAATAGCAAAATTTAAGAAACATATTCACTTGAAAATGATTTTACACTAAGACGTGTGACTGTATCAGAGTGGTTTGTCATTCAAGTGAATATGTTTCTTAAATTTTGCTATTTGTCTCTTGTTACATACGGGGAACTCCGTTTCGAGATTTTTAATTGGAATGAGACAAGACATTAATCATGTTAAGTGCCTGATGAAGCTATAATAATTAGCGAAATGTCGCATTTATGACATAATTTTAATGTTGTACTTTATTCTCCACTTCTCTTGAGTATACTTATGAATTGATCTAACATCATGGAGATGAACGCCACCATAGATACAAAAATACAATTAAACAAAATTTCAATCATGTGCCAAGCATTCGATGCAGATGGATCTTCTGTGTTCATCACAAGTTGCTCGGTGACAGTGGAAACATATTGTCTTCACTTTTTTGTCTTTGATTCTGGGACATAAATTGCATCGAGTCTGTTTTTCGAGTTTGCTGGAATGTGGTTCATTGTTGGACTCTTCTATGTGCAACAGTTTGCAGATAGAAAATCGTAGATCTCGACGAAGGAATGGTGATTTTCGTCGTGTCTGGAGGTGAGGTGTAATCAAATCCATCATAAGATCTTTCAAAAAATCATTCCGATCCGATTTCACGTGAGCACTGTTGGAATTGTACAAGATCATGGCATTGATTCCACCCTGATCAAGCATAGCATACCAGAACCTCATTGGCCACCGAAGAGTTTTCCTAGCCGTTGAGTAATCTCGACATAACTGATCGAAGGAGTCTGTTCCTCCTTTTGTTTGATTATACATCAGTTGTTTGATTATACATATTAATGAGTATGACATTTTGGAGATTAAACGTTGAGTTAACGTTGAGAAAAAGCCACACTTACCGTATCAATTTTCTCACGCAACGGGTACACTGGGGTGATGCGTCACCCCACACTCACTTTCAATGCGCACAGTTCAGCACCTGTAGCGAGACTGACGACGCAGCTGCGTGTACACACACACAGACCCTCGAAGAAAATTATCATGTTGGTTGGAGCTTGCCAGAGGCTACCGTGTACAAATGGCAGCCAATAGAAATCGCGCTGGGGTGATGAGTCACCCCGGTGTATCCGTGAAGGGTTAACAAGACCCATACACGGAGAAAAAAATTCAGTAAAAATTCCGAGTTAGTTCCATAATTGTGCGGCGACCTTGAAATGTGGAAAAAATTACGGAAGTTCCGTAATTTTTTACTTAAAATCATGAAAAGACTACGTTTACTTGAAGTAGAAATTACTGAAAGTCACATAATTTTTCCCCACACTTCAAGGTCGCCGCACGATTACGGAACTGACTCGGAATTTTTACTGATTTTTTTTCTCCGTGTACTGATGTAGTTAGTGATAAAAAGAGATTTTTTGGATTTCAACTCAGGCTGCTGACTTTAGAATCAGTGCTCTTGAAATTTTCGAATTCCAGAATTACTCTAGTGTTCTTCTAGCATAGTCCAGGATATGAGGTGGTCAGAAGCCTCGCCGGACATATAAGACCTAGTCGACTCAGGTTGATGTTGTAATTTAGATACGCTTTTGAATCCGGGATGCTATTGAACAAGGCTGAGTACCAAGGGCATGCGGAGGAATTCGCCGCACTTTCAAGGTCTTCTTTCCTTATACGCTAGACAAGTTCCAGTGGCGCGCAGTGTGCGCGCTGTCTCGTGGGCATTCTACGCAACTCTCCGATGACCGCTTCAGCTGTCACTCATATGTTTATATGTTATCACTCGTTACATTAAGTTTTTTTTTTCCTAATTCATACAAGCATTATGCAATGTCAAATGAGTCTGATAATTAGAATTGTCTTTTAAGAGGTCGATTTGTCGGCCTTCCAGCCTAAATCAATCAGTAAAGACACAAAATTAGTCAAAATAAGTCAGTGACGTGAGAGAACTCATCGATGGAAATAATAGACGTATCTGTGGATCAGTGATTTAACATTTCTTCCTTTGAAATATTTAATTATCTCAAGAGTGAGATATTTTAGGGAAAAATGTCAAGAGACGCTTATTGTAAAGAATTTAATGAACCAGAAGGTAAATGTTAAGAAAGGTTCCCCCACCTACGTGGCTATGTGTTTTGGGGCGCAGAGGCCACATGTGGGGGGGGAGGTCTTTCTTTACATTTACCAACTAGAAAAAAGATTTTTTAACATTTTCCTCTAAAATCATTAATTACTGAGATGAATAAACAAAGGCGAAAAATAAAAAAAAGTCGAAACACTAATTTTTGGAGTAAACAAAATCATCGGTAATAAATATCGAATTATCTCGATAATGAGTCATTTTGAAAGAAAATGTCAAATGATCTTTTTTGTTTGAAATTTGCTGCTCTATAAAAAAGGTTTTCTCACATTTTCCTCTAAACCCACTTGTTTTCAAGATAAATGGAATTTATTCGAAATATTTTTCTTTCCTCTGAAGCCACACTGATATTCAGGTAAAATTTTCTTTGACTCTGCCCACTTGGTGATGCGATTCGCTTAAATTTCCGTGTATATCTTTGTGATGATATGAAAAAGTGTGATATTTCTGTAATTCGCAGAATCGCAATTGTCACCTTTCTCATACAGAACGATGTTCCGAATGTTGTCGCAGGCCTCAGGGATATCTCCTGTTTCTAGAATGAGGTTGAAGACATTAGTTAGGTTAGAGATTCCTATTCCAGAGGGATATTTATAAAATTCATTGGGGAGGTTATTGGGGCCTGGACTTTTGCCGTTTGTCAGTTAAGATAGTACCTTTTTGTATTCCATGAGCGATATCAATTGGTCAAGATTGAGATTATATGGTTGGCTGAGTAACGAATAGTTTTGTAGTTGGGAAAGATAATAATTGGTCAAGTAGTAACGCTTCTAACTCTGACTGTTGATCGGACATATTAATGACTTTTTGTACTTATATCGATTTATTACTGACCAGAAAGCTTTGGACGATTTCATGGGGAATAGAGCAAGAAGTTCTTCGTCACGATATGCACTCTTCTTAAATTTAATAGCTTTTCGAAGCTGTTTTTTGAGTCGATGTATTGCTGTTTGGACGCGTCACTGAATTCTCATTTCGTCGCCAGAGTAAAGAGGTATTTGCTCGCCTTTTTGAGATTACTGGTTTCTTCGTCCATCCAAGGCTGTTCATGGTGCTCAGTGATAGTGTTACCTAATGTATGGACCGTGCACATTTGACAGTTTTTAACTGCAATCATGATGCAAGATTTGATGCTCTTTTCTAAATCCTCTGGTTTGTCAATTGTAGTTTGTAGCTTCTGCCAGGATTCATCCAGGTAAGATTGGTACTCTAAGGTTTTGCCTTTGCTTGATGGCCACTTGACTTTTTCTTGCTTGGTGGTATCCTGTTGCGTATGCAATCGAGTGCGAGGCGCGAGGGCCGAATGCGTAGGTGGTTTTCAGATAGTGACGGTTTATAGCACGTGGGGAGCTGTGGTTCCATGTGGGTGGGTTGAGCTGTTGAAGACTAGTTGTGCTCCTAGGCTATTCACAGACATGATCGATGGTGCTGCAGCCCCTTTGAGAGAGGAAGGTGTATGAGGCGGGAGAGCCAGATCTAGTTCTTCTGTTCACTAGTATGAAGTCCAGAGATTTTAAGACATCGACTAGGAGTTTACCTCTGGTATCAAAAACTGCCGTATTCACTGAGGTGTGGTGTGGTGTCATCTTAGTGTCTAAGACATCAAGGGCGTTCAGCTGGTTCATGTCTTGAATATTCATGTCTCCCATAAGAATAATCAGTGTAAGAGACCTACTGAGTATAAGAGCATTCAGGTGTTCAGACAATTCACTTGTGATGACAGTATTGTTGAGGTTAGGACTAATATGAATGTGAGTGAAGACAAACCTGGTGTTTTTGAAGTGAAACTTCTTATGTCGCGTTATGGGGGTTGGAAATTCACGTAGTGTAGGGAGAAAAGGGGAAGCGGTGAGAAGAGTACTACTTAGACCCTTTCCCTGATTCCACCACTGAAATATAACTATACTTATATTTCATACTTATAGTTATTATATAAGTACATAGTTATAATAAAACTATGCTTATATATTAGTGATTTAAGTTTTCGACCGTATAAATTCAATAAAGGAATATATTTATGCTTATATACTTATAGTTATATTTTAGTGAATTCCACAGATTCCTACCAGCTACGTCATAATTTCGAAAAGTTTCACTTCTGCCGCGTAGACCTTCAGCGTTCCAGTAGATAATGTTAAATTATTGGCCATGCGAACAGGCAGAACTTTTTGAATTGGCGAAAGGAGGATTGGACAGTTCCGATCAGGGACCGAGAACTAAATTGAAGAACGAACAAAACCGCGGTTTTTCCGGTTTCGTTCTCAAGAACACTTGAAGAACGAGAACGAAATGAAGAACTAAAATGTTGAGAACGTTCTCTTAAAGAACTAAATTGGGAACAAAAATATTGAGAACGTTCTCTTAAAGAACGAAAAGAAGAACAAAATTATGAGACCTTTCTCATAGAGAATCAAATGAAGATCGAACGTCTCGAAGATATTTCCAAATCACGGCTCGAACGAAATTGAATTTTAGATTTGGCAACGCCGCATATACTGCGTCTGCGTGGACTGATACGGAATATGTATCGTTTTTTCGTACATCAGAGAAGTACTTTTGAGAACTTATAATTATCGGATTAATATGGTAGTATCTTTTATGCGGATGAACCAAAAAAAGCAAGAAAAATCGATACAAATGGCGAAACACGGCAAACATGGATGCATTGAATTGAATAGTATGTTATGTGAGGGAGAGAAGTCTTCTTGACGAACATGATTATATAATATAATAATAATTATTATTATTAGGTTTATAAAGAAATTATAAACATATAATTTATAAGTTATAAATTATAACATAGGTTCACATTCATTAACAATTTTTTTTGTCTAGAAATGTTCCACGTCCCTCTATCTTTACGACTACGATATTCTTCTTGCAATCGGCGGTCTATTGTTTAGATTCAACAATATTTCCGGAAAACTAACATCCAGAGAATATCAAATTAAGCTTTCGTCACTCTTCCGCCTCTGAACTCTGCGCAGCACTAAAAATGAATTCAGGTTTCAAAGAATTTCGAAAGTAGTAAGAGGGTAAGATTGGCGAGTGTCTTCCAGGAATTCCCCCTCCCCCCTTCCGGTCTATTGTTCAGATGGTCGAGCGTCTTTTAGGTCCCCCTCCCCCCTTCGGGTCTATTGTCCAGGTGGTCGAGCGTGTTTTAGGGACCTCCCGGGGTGACGAAGGCCCACGATATGCTCAGGGATCTAAAGGGGGGGTGGTGGGTGGTGAAAGGGTTAAATGCTAGAGTGGGGGGGAGAGGGTTAAAGGCTAGAGTGGGAGAAAGGGTTAAAGGCTAGAGTGGGGGAAAGGGTTAAAATACAAAAGTCTTTAATAATGAGTAGACGGTGGCGGGGTAGTGGGTGGAGGATTAAAATTGGGCGACGGGTGGAAAGTGGGTGGTGGTTTGAAATTCAGCGACAACTGGAAAGTGGGTGGTGGGTAGGAATTGGATGGCAAGAGGAAAGCGGATGGTGGGTGCGAAGTGGGTGGCGCGGAGAATACGTGCAAGCAACCCTCGATGTACCGATATTTTTGGCATGGACCCCTCAGAGCGAGGGAAGGACACAGGATGCTGAAGGTAGAACACGTCCCTTGAGATGGCTGGATGATTGGGAATGACTTGGTTACGAGGAAAAATATAGGAACAATTGGAATATACGCAACAATATCGCAGAGGGTGACTTCCGTCCTCGAGTTCTCTCCTCGAGTATGTAGACCTTTGCAGCAAACAGGATACACGAAACAATATCACAGAGGGTTACCTCCATGTTTTAGCTCTCTCCCAGGAGGTCTCTGTCAAAAAATGTCTCCAGAATCATCCAAAAAAAAAGAGCAAAAAAATAAGATACACTGAAATAAAACGTGACGTTTGAAGCACGATTCTACACAAAGCCTTTCACTTTCTATTGGAGATACCCATCGTGCTGAAAAAATGTTTAGGATTGAAATAAATAACACAAAAAACAAGTTTTTTCTTTTACAAACTACATTTTTTTCCGCGTATTTGAGAAACAATTTCTTTTACAAACTACATTTTTCCGTGTATTTGAGGAAAAATTTCTTTTACAAACTACATTTTTCCGTGTATTTGAGAAATAATTTTTTTACGAGTACATTTTTTTTTCGTGTATTTGAGGAATAAATTTTTTTGATACAATCAAATGTTATTTCAATTTTTCTCAAATGGTCTGTAGAAATCAGGCATACGATGACTACCACCCGTCATTAGATCTAAGTCTTCGTAACAGAAATGGAATAATTCACCAAACACTTGATATAAATATCCCGAATTTCCATGAGGCACTGCACGATGTAACTCTGTACGGGCCCGCTGGTAAATCTCTTCAAAATCGGAAAGTATGTAATTGTGAAGATCACGAGTGGCAGGCATCCTGTTGTACTCCATGTGACCCATCACAACATTTGTAATGGCTTTAATGAGGGCCTCTTTGTATTCAGCGAGAGGCAGTGTATCCAACAAGTCTAACCAATTGTTGACCCATACAGCTTTGTCTTTCAAGATAGAGATGCTAGCTCCTTGCATATAGATGGACTGTTTTATACGAGAATGTACAAAAGCCACAGTTAGTTGATCATAACACTGTGTAAATTTCACTTGTGAATCCCCATAGCACTTTGGAGAAAATGTCTTATTTAGCTGTGGGGGGTTCTTCTCAGGCTCAAAGTAGTCAAGAATGGTGTCCAAATCCTCGTAAATAAACCGCCATTCTTCCCGTGAAAAAGGAAGTATATAACGGGCTGGACGCACTGACTCAAATTGCACAATCGGAACGAATTTACAAAAGTCGTTTAGTTGCACTCCAACACGTAGCTGTTTTGTCCCCGATTTATTTAAGGAGATAACTTGGGACAAGACCACATGGGGTTCAGAACTGGTACAACCTTTTGTAGTGTTATTTTCCATGGTTACGAGAGCAGTTAAACGGTGGTGAATAGACTGGTTGAAACACCCCGCAGAGCATCGCATTATATAGCACGGCGTCTTGGAGTGGGGGGAACATACGCATGCCCTCACCAGCCTCATATCCAGCTCACACATCATCACAGGATACCCCCCACCCGTTTTATTTACCCCTTCCCGTCTTTTTTTACGCTGGTGGATATTACACGTACTATTCCCACCCGTTTTATTTACTCCCACCCATCTTTTTTACATTGGTGTATATTACACGTTCTATCCCCACCCGTTTTATTTACTCCCACGCGTCTTTTTTGCATATATATATCGCGCCAGCAGTGTTTTATACATTCAGTTCTAGTTTTTGGAATCAACAGTGAAAAAAATTGTAAAAAAGTAGAAATAATTTTAGAAAAGTGAAAATGTGGTTTAATGTGGAGCGATATTTCGACTATTTTATTGAAGATGATCAAGTACCACGTAATGTCGAACTACCTCATCGCGTTAAGTGGCACTGGGATGTGAAGATTAGTGCTGATAGATACTCTCGCAACTTTGATGCATCTCATTTTCGAAAACGGAGGAAAACGGGGGGCTTGGAGCTTAGGGAAAAACATTGGACTATGACAGATCAGCCGCACAATAGATGTTCGTGCACCTATTCCGGAGGCCTTTCAGAAATGCACGTGTGGTGGAAAAGATGTTATTTAGTTTGGGGTTCCAGAACAATGGGCGCGCATATAATTTGCTACGTATGTTGCAACGACGATTCAGACAAATCCAATGAAGACATATTGAAAAATTTTGAAATGCGCTTCAATCCTCCCACACTAGAGAGCATAGCCACAGCTAGTTTGTTAAGTGATCGGCAATTTGCAAAAAATAAGAGCACTTTATAGCTTGTGAAAAAGGCAATATCATACGATCAAGATACATTATTGTATAAACTAAAAATGTACTTGGATTCAGAGCAGGTACTTATTAAAAAAGTCATGCTGAAAAATGGATTGGTGGGTGAAACATTTTTCCGATATACAAATATTGATCAACAAGAATTTTATTATCCAGCGGGGGAGGAGACATTACTCTTTCAACAGAAGCCAGTACGGTTCCTTAGGCATCGATCAAGCAATGACATCGATCAAACGATGACATGATCTAACCGCATTATTATTATATCATGCTCGGAATTAATCTATTAGTTATAAGATTAGCATTAAAAATTTGAGAAATTTCGTTGCAACGATGGTTGCAGAGGAGGGTACAGTGGGCTTCCCGGAGAGGACCAATAAGGAAATCGGAGCTATGTAAAACGATAGCTCAAAATGCAATTGGGACTTCAATTCAGACGTGGCATATGATCCAAACACAGGCAGGGTAGGTGGTTTTTTTTTTTCATCAATTTAAAGTGTTTACATTTTTTTTTCAATTCCTGGCAGGTATAGGGTCGCGTATTTTTTTTCTTCTTCAAGAGTGTCCATTTTTTTCTAATGAGTGTTCACGTTTTTTTCTAATTCAAGTGTTTGTCACCGCGTTTGTGTGTTCGGTTTTCTTCCTGAATCTTTCTTTGAGTGTTTTTTTTTGTATCGATAATTTTTCCTGCTTCGGTTTTGCTCAGTTTTTTTTCGGTTTTAGAATATTTCCTTTCGGTTTTCGTTTATTTTTTTTCCAGTTTCCATCTCTCTTCCATTTGATTTACATGTAACTTTGATTTGATTTTAGACTTTTTTAATCCCCGTTTTTAGATATTTTTTTTTCGATTTTCGTTCAATTTTTTCCCCGTTTTTCCATTGTTTTTCCGTGAAAAAAAATTGTTTAATCATTTTTTTTATTGTGCGAGAAAAGTTTCTTTCCCGTCAGAATTTTTTCTTTTTTTCGATTATTGCTATTAACATTTTTATCTTTTCTTTCCTACCATGTCATATTATTGTGTTCGTGTTTTCCTAATTTTCTACGTTTTTTATAACATTTTCAGAAGGAATGAGATGAAGCTCTGAGTGGGAGGACCTGAGTAGCCTCTTCAGCAAACCCCTCTTCATGAAGACTGTACCCTGGAAGGTTGGGATCTTATATAATGGGAATAATTTGAATGTCAAACCCACAATTCATCGTCTTATTCTCAAAGAAGAAAACATCAATCACAAAATAACAAAATATGTATTCTTTTTAGTCACTTAGTTTCAAAAATAAACCAGAATTATTAGTATTAAAGTATTAGAATTCTTTCCTTTTTGCTTCCGGACGGAAGCTTTGTTTTTACAAGATTTTGGCATTCTCCAATTTTATGTGGAAATGATGTAGAATATTATGAAATGTTAAGATATGATGATTTTAGAAAATGTCCGTATGTATGTGCAGATTTTTCATTTTTATTTTTTTATTTTTTTTTAAATTGGGGATAATAAAACGGCAAAAGTATTGGAAAAAAGTATGAATTTTTTACACATAATTGGTATCTCTTGTGGTGAGCTCCAGGCAAAGTTTCAACTCGATCGACAGATTAGTTCTCGAGATATCGTCATTTATTGGAAAATCGTTTTTCTTTAATATCCCGTGGACGATTCAACCAATCAATGTTTTTTTAAAATATTCAGCATAAAAATATCTATCGATTTGAATAAAAATATTCATTCCGACCTTTGAGAAGTTACATAGTTATGGTCTTTTTTTCTATTTTTTTGCTAGAATCCTTGTGTGCTTGATAACTTAAAAAAATTTCGAGATAAAAAGTTCAAATTTAGCTCGATTGTTGGTCTTACAGAAATGAAAGTTGCTATTTTGGATGGGCGGAATCAACCGATTACGTTTGGAGATATTGAATTTTAGGTATAAAACTAGTTTCTTCGATATTGTAGAAAATATTTGACCGATTGGTTTTTTTTTTTGAAAATATTTGTCACGATGGCTTCTATCTAATACGACCAAAATATGTATACCGCTCCATTGAAAGTTATCGAGATATTGTCGATTTTCTATTTTTATTCTCGAAAGTCACTCCTACGAGCTATAATACGACTAAGAGTTGGCACCTAAACCTGAAATTTGGGCTCATAGCTGGTATAGTCAAGTTGCAATGCCGTGTAAAATTTGAAGTCAATATGTCCATTAGGTTCTAAGATACAGCCAATTATTATTTTTCTTTCCTCTTCAAAGAGGATGGAAGTAGGTATTGAATGCAAAATTTCAGCAAAATTTCAATTGATTTAGATTTTTCTTCAGGATTAATTGAAATGTAATTCATAAATTTATCTAATTTTTCAAAATTTTCGTTGAATACGATGGAACAGCTCACGGAATAAATAATTATTATTCTATTCTATTTCCCTTTCAAATGGGATGAAAATGGGCGTAAGTAGGAAATTTCAGCAGAACTCAACCATTTTGAATTTTCTTTCAACACTGATTGAAGAGTAATTCATAAATTTATTTCACTGATTTTCTGTATTTCAGTGGGTTTTCCCTTGAGGAAATGTAATTCATAAAGTTTCTACATTTTTTTCTGGGCAGAATCGATTCTAAATCCATCAGGAAGCTAACTACCAATGAAATTGTTGGTAGAAAAAAAAGCATAATATAATACCGCATTTCTTTGACCGCTTAATACCAGCCGCATGGCAGTGACCGCCTACTTGTTCATATTTTTTAAACCAAAAACTCCAATTTATTTCTTCTACAATTCTTAACCTTTACACTGCCCCTCTCCGAAAACGCACGCTAACTGTAGCGCGCGGTCTGTCAGACCGCTATACCATTTGTGGTTTTATTTTCTAACATTTTCATTAAAAAAATGACTTATTTTTAATGTTTGCGATATCAAGAGGAATATTTAATATAATTTCATGTAGTTTTTGTTAATTAATTGCAATTTTTCATTCTCCAAATAATTATTTTACCCTGAATTGAATTTCTCGCTGGACGGGGTGAACCTTAAATAGAATGCTCATCGAGATACTAATTGATGGGCTTAATGTTGTTAAATCATTGGGAAATGAGTTAATAATGATATTAATGATAAATATAAGTGTTAAAAAAAAAATTTCATCATTTATCATACATTGAATAGACTTATATACTAACTGCACAGGCTGGTCTGAGAGACTGCAACTTTCCCACTTTCGGGTATTTTTATCGATTTATCGATGGGTAAAAAATCAAAAACACCTGAAATCGATTGAAACCGATGAAATATGAAGATACTAGGAGTTTGAAATTTTTTTCTTCAATTTATAAATAGTTATGTACTATGAAAGTTTTGATAGCGGTCCCACAGACCGGGGGTTTCGTGTAAAGGTTAAAGAGAAAAGAATACAAAATTTAATCAATTCATTTTTCAAGGAAAAAAATTACATCGAGTAAAAAAATTAAAATCTATGTTTAAATTCTGTACTTAAATTCTGCACTTCGATGATAGAATTACATTTGAAGAAAAAAATCTTACTATTAATCGTTTCTCACATCATGCATCATTTCTTGAATCTGTAAAGGAGTGTTGTTGCTTCTCCGTCATGGCGGCGTTTTGGGCCAGTCACGCGGATAATTTTAGTCTCCGGTTTCGTTATGACGTCATGGTACACGGTACAGCACGCTCTTATGACAATAGAGCCAGTGGAAGGTAGATGGGCGCACCCCCTACCGTGCAGAAAGTCACACTGGTTTTTACCAATATGTATATATAATTTGATTTCTCTCAATTTACATTCAAACGAAAAGATGGATACGAGGTGGAAGCATCCCTTTACTGCCATGATCTGTGGACCAACAGGTTGCGGAAAAACATTTTTTGTTAAAAGATTTTTGAAAGAAATCAGAGAGATGTACGACACACCGATTGACAAAGTTTTTTTTTATTACGCCGAGTGGCAGCCAGGATATTCTGATTACGATAAAAATTTTGTTGAATTTCGCGAAGGATTGCCAAAATCAAATGATTTCGATGATAATAAACCAAAGCTGGTTGTAGTCGATGACTTGATGCGTGAATCGTCGAATGGTTCAATAGTTGATTTATTCACAAAAGGCAGTCACCATAAAAATCTGAGTGTCATGTTTATATCTCAAAATTTATTCCATCAAGGAAAGGGTCAACGAGATATTTCATTAAATACAAATTACATTGTTGTATTCAAAAATCCCCGTGACCGTGCACAGATTGCACATTTGGCTCGTCAAATATTCCCTGAGGATCCAAAATTTCTGCAAGAGGCATATTTTGATGCTACATCACAGCCTCATGGATATCTATTGTTTGATTTGAAACAAACAACACCTGAAAACTGTAGATTCCGTCAAGTGTATTTCCTAGCGACCCCTATCACTATGTTTATGTGCCACGAAAGGCTTACAATATAAAAGGAAGAGGCTCATCACAGCGTGTACCAGTCGTGCGTATGTAATGGCTAAGACAAGTCGTTCAAGGAGCGGCTCTGTTCGCAAGTCGATTGGGGCGAAGAATACAGCCTTGTTGCATGCCCTTGTGCACGCATCCCCAAGAACACGCCAAGCACTGATAAAACACGCTAATAAAGATTTGATTCGTTGTATTTGTGAGTGTGCTTTGAATTTATTACACGGAAATATTCCTTTGAGAGATTGTGAAAAATCGAAATTGTGCAAACATAAAAAAATTTTGAGAAAATTGGCCGATAGAAAACAGAGTTTATCCAGCAAGAAGAAAATTCTCAATCAGAAAGGGGGAGCCTTTTTACCTATCCTGTTGGGTCCTCTCATTAGTGCTCTTATTTCAACAATTGTGAACTAATAATGGAACATGCGAGAAAAATGATACTTGTGCCTGAGGAAAGTGTGGATAAATTAAGGAATTCTTCACATGGAAATGTGCACAATGTTCTAACTGAATTGGCAAAAGAAATTCAACCGTCAGCTCAAACTCCTGGTACTACTGAAAGTCGTTTGGATGCTCAATTACTGGAAATTTTAAATTCTAAAACACCTAAAGACGATCATGAAAGGTGGAAATTGTATAATGATGTTTTGAGACGGTATTTATTTTACACTGGACGGAACAAGAGTCACTCATCACCAACCCAAGAAGTCAATGATACGCCCCAAGAGAACCGGTACGCCCCAGAGGATATTGTAGCTACAATACCTGTAACGTTCAAAAGAAAAGCCGCGGGTATTCTTCAATATATCGATACAGCCGATGCAGGGAAAAGGTTAAAGTGGGACGCACAAGGGCAGGTGACATTGGATGGCCGATTACTTACTGGAGTGAATATTGTCGATCTCATACAAGACGTCGTTCGATCACGTAAAAATTATAACGCTAAAGGTTGGGAACGTTTTGCAGCATACTTACATAGCATAAATACACCTCAAGAGTTTTTGGGTAATCCTAAATTTCAACGCCAACTGATAAACTCACCGGCGAATCAGAGTCATCGCGTAGAACCTGAGATTTCAGACGACGACAGTTCTATAGATGGTGACCTGCCACCACCACCGGGATCATCACAGTCTTACGCTGAAGGAGGAATTAGGCGCCATATGTTAACACCCAATAGATCTGTCGCTGATTTTAGGAGGAGGGGACAGAAACTCAAATTTAGGGAATCAAGGCCCAACCATAGTCCTTACGAAAAGAGAAAATCTCTTAATCTATCATCATGGCTTCACTTTTAGAAGAAGAGAAACTATCGAAAACATATTTTGATCCTGTAGAACCTGTGGCATATACAGGTGCTCGAAATATTTTATCAAAATACAAAAAAGTAATATCAGAGAGAAAAATAAAAAATTGGCTGAATGCACAAAACACATACACTCTTCATGAACCTATTAGACGAAAATTTTCACGTTTACATTATACAGTGAACAATATTGATGATTTATGGGAGGCAGACTTGGTGGAGTTGAGATCATTGAAGACATATAACAATGGAATCTCTTATTTGCTTGTGGTTATAGACGTCCTTAGTAAGTTTGCCTGGGTCGAACCCATAAAGGACAAGTCAGCGCCTCAGGTACTCGAGGCCTTTAAGCGTATTTTGAAGAGGAGTGGCGGCCGTATTCCTGTTTGCATACAAACTGACAAGGGGAAAGAATTTGTAGCCAGTAGCGTTCAGAAATTTTTCTCTGATAAAAAAATACAATTTTGTCTCGCTCGTAATCCTGATATCAAGGCAGCTGTTGTCGAGCGTTTTAATCGAACATTGAAAGAACGTATGTGGCGTTACTTTACACACAATAGAACATATGAATATATAGATGTTTTGCAGAAAATTGTTGACTCTTATAACAATTCAAGACATTCCTCAATAAAGATGGCGCCGGCGGCCGTGACCATCGACAATGCCTCACATGCATGGCGTAATATACAAAATCGTTTCAAATCGGAAAAACCTCGTAAAAAAACCTTTAAATACAAGGTAGGGGACTATGTACGCATCAGTAGAGCTAAAGGCATCTTCGAGAAAGGATACGAGTATAATTGGAGTAAAGAAATATTCCAAATTACTAAAACTCTATTGAAACAGTCGTTACCTATATATGAAGTGAAAGATTTAGCTGATGAACCGATTGAAGGATTTTTCTATGAGCAAGAATTAGTACTTGTCAATAAACAGCCTGATGATAAATTTGTAATTGAACGCGTTTTACGTTCTAAAGGAAAAGGAAAAAATAAACAAGTTCTCGTTCAGTGGGAGGGATATCCTGTGAAATTCAACTCGTGGATACCTGCAACAGAGTTGGAAGGCGTAGGGAAAAAATGAAGCGGAATGATTTTTATATGGTGCTGCCTAGCAACAGCAGCATGGACTATCATCCTGATAATACAGCATCGAGATTTGCGACATTACTCCCAAAACAAATTGAGCTAGAAGGGCAATGGGCTGTTGCATTGAGCGAGATACAGTTTCCTTGTAATTTTCTACACATATCTGATAGAGCTGATTTCAGTATCTTCATTACAAATTATGCCCAGAAAGGACCAGAAGGCACTCAAGTGGTTGAAGAAGTGCATACGATGAAAAAATCATTCATGCCGGTTGCAGTTTTTAAAGATGTGAAGGATCTCATAGAAATATTGAATGGTATAAAACCATTGAGAGATCACTTTAGATTTCAATATACAGCGCAACAGGGATTTGTGATGATCGGAAAAATTTGTAAATACGAAAAATGCGGAAGTCATAAGCATGGTCTGGAGTTTTCAGATAAAGTAATGGATATGTTAGGTTTTGAAAGAAAACCACTCATTTTCAAAAACGGTGTGCCTTCTCATGAAGGGTCTCTACCTGCTAGCCTGTCCCGAGGTTTACCGGAGAGTTTATTTGTGTATAGCGATCTCTGTTCCCCTTATGTCACGGGTGATGTACAGTCATCTCTCTTGCGCGTAGTACCATTCAATTCCGCTGGCTATACCTATGGTGCTACGCATTGTGCAACTTTTTCGACGCCTCATTACATACCCCTAATGCGCCACTCATTCCGCACAATTGAAATAGATATAAGGAGTCATCGCGGTGAATTGATACCATTCGAGTACGGGCCTTTAAACGTGACACTTCATTTCAAGCGGATTGATTAAATAGATATGAGTCCCTACATTGCATACTACGAAAATCAGGCTGGCGGTGGGGGTGCTGTTGAGAGATACAACAATTTTGGCCGTGTTTATGCAGGGAACCCTTACCAACGGGGGCATGGAATTGGGGCTTTCCTCGGGGGCCTTTTCCGGCGCATTCTGCCATACATTGGTAGCGCAGCTCGAGCAGTCGGTAAAGAGGCTCTCAATACAGGGTTTAACGTTGTAACCGATGTAGTGTCAAATGGAAAACCATTAAAGGTGGCGCTTGAGGACCGTTTGACGGAATCGGGGTTGAAATTGAAAAGAAAGGCTCAGGAAAAAATTGGGTCCATGATGCGCGGTTCTGGATATAAAAGAAAACGAAAACGTCTCAGAGCTCATAAGCTCGTTGGACGTGTACTCGCTACTGTATGGTGGTACAGGAGTACATTTCGGAGATCATGGAAATGGGATTTCTCGTCATGCATACTCTGAGAGATATTCTTTCTTCATTTTCGATCTGACTCCTGATTTATCGGCAAGTTGTTCTAGCCATTGGAATCTTGTCAGGAGTGGAAGTGTCCGCATTGAATTACGTTTTGACAGGGCCACAGAGCAAAATGTAAATTGCATACTTTATGCAGAATACGATAATTTGCTGGAAATTGACTCGACAAGACAAGTTATTGTGGACTACAGTGGATGAAAAGGAAAAGAATAATAGACTATATAACAGAGGGATTACCGTACAACTACATTAGTGGGCCATAAACAGTCTTCCAGACCGCACGTGCCCTGTTACATTTTCTGACCTGGCCATTGGGCTCCACCATTGACCTGAGGTCTTTCTTATGAATACCCTTGAACTCTTGAAAGTACTACCGTATACAGATGCCACCATTGGAGGAGTCTACCCCGCAGACAGGGTCCCATGGAAATGGGTCCGGCCCTGTGCAATCGTCATCAACACCGATAACCACACACAACCGGGAAGCCATTGGGTTGCCGTTTACCTCGGTTCAAATGGACGAGGAATCTATTTCGACAGCTTCGGAATGCCCCCCTTCGACGCTCGAATCACTCAACGCCTTAGGAGAAATTGCCGCATATATGAATGGAGCGCAAAAAGACTCCAAGATGTATCGTCTAATGTTTGTGGGCAGTACTGCATTACTGTGCTTCACTGGCTTTTCAATAATCGGTCTCTACAGTCCTTTCATAAATTATTTACTTCAGACACAAAACGTAACGATCGCATTATTATGAAAATGTTCAAGAAAATCACTCGAAAATGTAATCGTAGGAATTTAAGAAAACCCTTTCAAAACTTATCTGGTAGTGGTATTTCACATTATAATCAACGTTCAACGAAACGATTTTTCTCATACCCTAAATAATAATTTTTTTTCGTAATAAATAATAATAACAATTTTAAATTTAGTAAGAATAATGTATTTCGAATGATGACTTTTCAATAAATAATAATAATTATAATCTTTTTTCAATAAATAATAATTTTAATCTTTTTTCAATTAAAAAAAAAATAAAAAAAACAATTGTATGCTAGGTAATAAGACCTTTTGAATAAATAATTTATGTAATCCCATAATTGCGCATTTTGTGTTGTATCTTAACCCTTTCCCCCCACTCTAGAATTTAACCCTTTCTCCCGCTCTAGCCTTTAACCCTTTCTCCCACTCTAGCCTTTAACCCTTTCTCCCACTCTAGCCTTTAACCCTCTCCCCCCCACTCTAGCATTTAACCCTTTCACCACCCACCACCCCCCCTTTAGATCCCTGAGCATATCGTGGGCCTTCGTCACCCCGGGGGGTCCCTAAAACACGCTCGACCACCTGGACAATAGACCCGAAGGGGGGAGGGGGACCTAAAAGACGCTCGACCATCTGAACAATAGACCGGAAGGGGGGAGGGGGAATTCCTGGAAGACACTCGCCAATCTTACCCTCTTACTACTTTCGAATTTTACATGAAAACATGCCTCAAAAAAAAATATGTGCTTTTACAAGGAAAGAAAATGTCTTAACATATCCCTATTCCGTAATATTCTTCTCATGATTCTTAACAGGGAAGGAGAGTGAAAAAAAACTATTGAAATAGGGGATAAATTTTGATCCATAAATTGTCAGTGTTCGTTGCATAATAAAATCAAAAAATTATTGTAAAAAAAACTTCCCACTACAGAAATGTGATAGAACGAGTTGAGAGTGATTTAAAGATGATAGCTATTTATTATAAACGTTTGAAAGTATGAGCTGGCTCACAGGTATAGGTGCCGCTATATTCCCGAGTGAAAATTGTGGAACCCTCCCTAATATTTTCCTTTTTGATTTCGTTCTCTAAAAGAACGTTCTCAATATTTTTTTTAATTTCGTTATTCTCGAGAACGTTCTTTTTTGTTCCCGTTCTTCGACCAAAGAACGAAAACGAACAAAGAACGAGTTCTCGGACCGTGGTTCCGATGCTGTTTGGGTGGGAAGCAGCTGTCGAGATTGGGGAAAGGGAGTATTTGTAGGGCATGTGGTGGGTGGGAAGGTTGGAGTTTGGGATTTTGGATATGTGAGGCAAAGCTTAGGAGGAATCTTGAGTCTTTTTAGAGATTGTTGGACTGAGAAAGTTGCGAAAGTCGTTTTGGGTGCAAAAGGAGCTTTGGGAGGCTGTGTTTCCGGACATAAGGGCTAGTTCGATGTTGAAAAAAGGAACGAAGGAGTAGCTTTGGATTGTTGGGTGCTTTTGGGCTTTTTCAGTGGTTGGGAAAGAGTGGATGGTGGGGCAGGAATTTTCTCGATCATCTATTCATTTGTTCTGTTCCTCGTCGAGTACACAGATTACCACATGATTGTTCTATCGACAAATCTGCCAGGGTTGTCCCATCTTTATTCAGAGAATGTAGGATAGACTCTGCCTGTAAGTTTGTGAATGGTCTTTAATCAATGAAGATTGTTGTGTCTCTTAATTGTGCATGGATTCCCTTCTCTTCTAGTGCTCCTATCAGAGATAGTAGGGATTTGCGTGCATCAAGCGTCTCTTTGCTGTAGTCGTTTGCAATCGAGATTTCAGTGTTGTTTACTATTTTCAAGAGTTGTTTACTCTTTTTTGGTTATCGAACTGCCTGGCTTGAGCTGGAACTGCTCGTTGTAGATCGACGTTTTTCTGCTGAAGGGTGACGATCTGGGCTGAATGGGTATTTACGCCTCTTTGAATAGATTGGACACTGTTTGTGACAGCTTTCTGGATCATGGGCTTCAATAAGGCAGAGTGTATATTTATTGACAGATCTTCGGTTGGTGCATAGTTGTCTGTCATTTTGGTTAGTAGATGGTGCTAGTGATCACTTTGACGAAATAAAGATCTACGGGACTACCTGTACCCCGCCAGTGGTAGGAATGATGATTTTTTCAGTTATGATGACACCCCAATCGAAATCAATGGATTACTTGACAGTAAAGAAGGTTGCGACATAGATTTATATCACATTTGTCAGAGGGAATGTTAGCACAGTAATTTGGTATGTTTCAAGCATCGAAAACTTAGATAGCACACGGTAAATACATTTAACAACAAGCGTTGGCACAAACACTTCTGTACATTTTAGCCATAGGTGGCGCCCCCCGCTTCGAATATTAGTCTTTAAGTTAATACTCGATGTACTGTATGTTTTTCAGATCTTTAATACACAATCTGCTGTGCACTGCTGTGTTTTTCAAATTTCGCTTCGCTAATTACTCCCCGAGTTGTATTTTTCTTATAATTTTTCTGCTGTGAAATATTAATGAATTGTATCACTATTCTATTCATGGCATTTTCTTTTTATTGTTATGTCTTTCAATGTTGTGAGTTGTTTTCAGAAAGAATTGTTTTTGGAAAAGTTGTTTTTCCGGTGAGTTCTTATTCGGGTTTTGTTTTGAGGGGGTTTTCTTGACATGAGATATTTAGACATAGAAAACTCATCGCAATTTGTATTTTACTGATTCATCGCAAATGATTCTCAACATCCCTCTTGAACTGAATAATCTCGATCAACATTGATTCGACTAGTATCTGAGCAGCCATATGGCTTGCTCACCCTTACCTTTCTTATTATTTTATGGCCCACCAAGGAGAAGAAACCAGAGTGAGATGATGAAAAGTACAGATGAATAACCTCTTCTTCAGCCATGGAGGGGACCAACTCCACCAGCAATTTTCAGTTCTCACAGTTAATCCGTATTTCATCGCCTAAATGACATTGGCTCGTCTACCACATTCCAAGACGATACGACCGGGAACTTTGCCAGACATGGCGGCCATAGAATGAAAGTCGGAGTCACAGTCGTAGTCAAATATAATTAGGTTTCAGGGATTATCCCATAGGCGAGGTTAGTTATCTCCGTGCGATTAGGTATCACTGTGGAGGGCTTCTTCCTATCTCATCCGAACCCTCCTACTCACGGTTATCATCCACTGGTCGTTCATTTTCCTCTCCAACTCTCCACAAAATTTTCAGGCAGGGATTATGATTTTTTCGTGGAATTATTTCACGGCACTTGATGCTCACTTTTCTTTTTTTCACAAGTTTCATTTACGCTTTTTACGATTGAAGAGGCAAAGTTTATAGAAGGATGAATAACCTACTGAATAATAGGAGGAAAAGATGGAAGAATGAATTACGTAGATTACAGACTTCCAGGGAAAAAATGAAAAGAAAAAATTAAAAAAAAATACCTTTTCCAGAGTTAATGAGTGGATTTAAACAATAAAAATACCAAATATTCTCTCATTTTCATTGTGGAGAGCGAATAATGTAGCTTGTTATGTATGTGAAAGTATAATTATGATTATATCCGTTGAGTTTATACAAAAATAAAATTATGAGGGAATCCACTTTGAAGTTTGGAGAAGGTAGAGTATACTGACGGCGTTGAGGTTAAATAAAATATTCAAATTTGACTCGAAGTTTGCATTTCTACTGCAGCCAAATACCTAGTTATTCGGGACCTCAAATTTACCGAAAGAGCAGAGATGATGCGCCACAAATATAACCAAAATTCAAGTACACATTCACAAGCAGGAAGTTAGGTAATGCGAAGAGGCTTGTCTACCGTAGCTGGTGCATTCTGCATGGAATATGCCTAATGAAAATGGAAAGCCATTACGATGACGACAACCACCACCGTGAGGGCGACGAAGCAAGAAGAACCAGAGAAATTACGAAAGTAGAGTGGAGGAAAAAAAAATAACGAAGAAAATAAAAAAGGAAAAACGAAAAAATGAAGAGAAAGTAAAATCATATACAGGGTGTCTCATTTGAAACAATTTGGCTGTACAATAACTCTTTCTGGAAGCGAGAGACAACAAAATAGTTGGAATCAACGTTGAAGGGTTTGAAAGAGGAAACTCGATTCTAATAGAATCTTGAAAAACAAGTGGGCGTTAGTTCCGATGCGGTAGGTGCTATATGCATTGAAAGGAATGCTATATTATCATTATCATTGTATTATTATAATTATCATATTATTCTTCCCTTTTCTTTCTATCAATTCCATTGATAGTGAGCTTACTGAGAGATGCACAGCAGTAGTTAATCATTTTTGAGATATTGAATAAAATAGTTTTACACATGAAGTCGAACGTCTCTGGAATTAATGGTCCGATTAGGCCCATATAAAATACGAACTTTCACCATAATAACGCCTGAACTTATACCACGTTTGAACATTTTATCTCGAATATTTCTTGAATTATCGTGTGTAAATTAATTAGAAGACAAAAGCAGAAAAAAGGCTCTAGCTGTGAAACTTTTAATGGTTCGCAAAAATATTTTCATTGATATCAATGGATATTTTAGGGACGTATGCTTTAAAAGGAAGAGAAATTGGATTTTTACACTAATCGTAAGTCATATTCATTCCTGATGGTGTTGATGTTTGACACTGATCCGTGTATAGTTGCCCTCCACAAATAGTTGCCTTAACCCTACTTAAGGTGTTATATTAACACCTCTAGAGAGTCATGAGGAACACCTGAAGGATGTTCCTATCGATGATACTATAGAGTGTTAATTTATCCTAAAAAGAAGCTTCAGAATAAAAACAAATGAATAATTAATCAATATTTTTTTATTCAGAACTGAGGTACAAAATGTTTGAGAACAATAAATTTTTTATCGGAATCAAAGCCCTCGTGAACTTCATAGGGCTGCAGTGTACCCATTTAGTAAAATCTGCAACGAAGAAGTCATCATCAGATTTTACTGATTGGACATGGTACGATTGAAGTAAATTAACGAATTTCGTTACACATGTAGTAACAATTGCGTAGGGGATATGTAATTCGCGATTACAACGATAACATTTGAAGATTATGCTCATATTGATAATCAACTCTATCGATATACACTTCCAAATTCTTCATAACTCATAGAATTAATATAAAAAACAAATTATCAATCTTCGTCAACATAAATAACATCAAAACCTAATTATAAAGTCTTACATCTTCGTAGATAAACTTTTAAGTTTCATAAAACATATCAAAAACTTCAGTCGGTCGATTGATAATTTTGTCTTTGTCTCTTTTCTTTGGAGTGACGGTTAAAGTTATTGGTATGAGAACTAAAAAATACTCGAAATGAATAAATGATACATTTTATGTCTACACAGATCCACTTTCGATTTTTTTTGAACAATTCATCAACTTTGGGTTGATCAACTGTTACTTTGGTTCAACTTTTCTAAATCGTAATAAAGTCATTGATATTTGAACGAGAAAAACACTCAAGATAAAGAAATGATCAACATTTCATCGAAACTCGAGAACCAATCTAATGACCACGGTTCATTTAAGAATTAATAAAAAAATAAAAAATAAAATTATTCAAAATAAATATTTCATAAGTGAATATTTCCAATGAAACGTGAAATCTAATTTCATCGTACACACAAAAATGGTAAAAATGACTCACAATTTGTTGGATGAAGTGTTTTCTTGGCCTTGATGAAGAGTATGAACTGTTAGCCTACTACGCAACTCGCGCATACGAGGAGTGAATGATACAGATTCTTCCAGCAATAAGTAGTAATGGGACTGAATAAACTTAAAAAAAGCTTCCAAGTTTCGATCGAATTCAGTATTAAGAATAAAGTGTGCTTTAAAGAGTTGATCGAAAGCTCCAACAGCTGAAGTCCCTTCGACAGGGAGGAGTTTTTGATCCACTGGTATGAAATAAGTCGAAATTGCTGCTTTATTTGGTCCAACTGCGAGTAGGTGAGGCTGTGGAGTGACAATATCCCTCTGGTCTAGTGGAACATTACTCTGAAAAAATAATAAAAGTTTAATTTAATTCCTTTGAATTGATGATTAAAAAAAAAATCATTAAATACTTGGAAATTTTCTACGATTGAATCTCATCTTTTTTCTCACGATTTTAATCAATTTTGATAGATAATATTGCTTTAATTAATTTGAATCACTGCGATTGTTATAAAAGATATATACTCACAGGATGAAACACGATGAGTTTATTGATGGCTGTGCTCACAGTATCACGATCTGCTTTCTTTCTACCTTTAGCTGTAGGTGGTAGCATCTTCAGGAGAGTTATGAAAGCCCTCGTACTTTTGTCCCAATCTGGAGTATCAGACTTCTCTGACGTATCAGCTAGTGGGTATTGATTAGCATAAGCATTGAAAATCGTATCTGCATCGAAATTCTTCAGTTCAATGCCTGGATGCATTAAATTAAACTCCACGTTGATGAGATATGGAATATTGAGGAATCTGGGCCAATCCTTTAAAATGTTCTTCCTGTTCTTACTACGTTTTTCATAAGTGACAAGCAAGGCATGTTCGATTTCTTTACGCTGTGTCTCGGCACACGCATATTGCAAAAATTCTGATTTCTCTTCAACTTCAATATCAGAGTATGCCTGATGTGGAATAGAAGCCACAATAAGAGCATTTGATTCAGTTTTTTTTTTTTTTCTACTGGATCAGCTCTGTTTACTGTTCTATTCCTATCAGCGAAGAATCCTCGTCCAGTTTCAGGATTAAAAAATGGCTCGTACCCCTCAGCAGTTTTTGGGTCTTTGAGCCCTGGAAATGCCTCGACGATACATTTGGCATAGTGAATTTTATCGTGTCTCAAAGGGTTTCTAGTTTCACACTCCTTCCTCATCAAATCTGTTACAATATTGACCAGCTGTCGACGTAGTTTGATGGACAATATTCCTGTCTTGTCGTATTGCTCAATAATAGCTGTTCCACTAGGACAATTAATAAGAAAATCTCGTAAGTTCTGAAAAAATAAAAATGAGGAGATAATGGCGGTTTTTTTTCGATAAAATTGTTAAATGTTCATTTCGCTAGGGCTTGGAGTATTCATGGAAGAAAAATATTCTTGGATGCAAATTATCAAAGCTGAACGAAAGGTGGCTTAACATTTCTTCCTAAATTCATTAATTCTGATGATAATTGTATATGTATGAGAATTAATAATTATCGAGTATGTATGAAAATTGATAATTCCTGCCAAAACTAACCGAAGACTGAGACTGAGTTGAGGTCCTTATTTTCTTCTTTGATCGACTCTCAGTATCTTGATCTGGACTCAAAACTTCAATTTTCCTTTTAAGTACAGTCTCCTCTTTATTCTCAAGTACTGCAGCGTCCACGGTGGATTGCTCCACTGTAGGATTATGGGGATGAGATGTCTCCGCCAGAGGTACAACCGATGTTGACGATAGGGTTACCAATTCCGGTGAACTCACGGATTGAGATAGAATTGCCTCTACACGAAAACCTTGAATGTCACGGAAGAAACCGAAAAGTTCCTCCTCAATTATGACTCCTGCCTCATCTTTGATTATAACCTCGTCTTTAATTTCGAATTTATTTTTCACTGGAACACCAATTTCAACATGAATGATAGAGGATATTTCAAGGATTAATACAGAATGGAAGTAACATCTATGATTGGAATGAGAATTCAACAAATTCAACGAATCCAAAGATAAAGTCCAAAATCTAACCTCAAATGAATTCACTCTATAATTTTCACTGTAATTTCTTGAATTAATCATGTTAGATGCTATTATGAATTAGTGAATATATATTTACCTGCAGAAATAAGGTCCACGTACTCGAGTTGACGGATAATAGGAATTTTTATCCACACCGATGCGTCCAAAAAATGCACTTTTTTTAAAACTACTTCTTGTTCTGTATTCAGAGATAAATTACCTGTAAAAATCTGACCGAAATCTTCGTTTTCAAACATCCTTGAATAATAAATAGTTTATCCCCACTGATGTTAATAAGTAATGAATATTTATTCCATGTGAACCACACAATTGCCGAAAAATCAACAATGTCCACTCACTTCCACTTTTCACTGGTCTCTGAGGGGGGAACAGCATCGAAGACGCCATGTCACCGATATTCACACTGGACGGTGTTAAGGATGTTCTGCCTACATTTTGGACATTATAAGGAAATATAAGAAGTTGATGAAATTTTTTTGTAAGATTCTTCAATCTATTGAAGAACCGCATGCAAAATTTCAGCTTTCCTGCGAGCTGCATAATAAAGTTATGATTTTTTAAAAAATATCAATTTAACACGTGTTCTTATGGAAAATTCACGAAAAGTTAGTGAAATCGATGAAAAATGGGTCTAGCGTAATGAAACTCCGGCTATAGGTCAATCGTTATGTCACAGAAAAACGTTATATTCTTACGCATCCCCCAGGCTAATAATTAGTAATAAAAAATGGCAAAATAGGCGAAAATTTACCTTTCTTGCGCGCGCAGCTGGAAAGTACGACAACGTCGCGACACTTTCAACGAGAGAGGGGCAGCGCGCAAAATACAAATCTGGGGTATCTGGGGAATGAATAAACGTTTACAGCCGAGTGTGGCCTAGTCAACCAATGGTACCAGCCCGTGTTACCAAATTTCTCTAGTTCCCAACGTTGCCGCTGTTAACGACTAGATTTATGTTTTTTTCAGAAATTATTAAATCGATTATCGGAAATTTTTTGATTGATCCTATGAATATTTATTAGGAAAAGGAGTTATGAGGAATATAATGACACCATAAAAGTGACCAAATTTAACCTCAATGGGGTAATTTAAAATTTCATTTTTTCGTCTTCAGGGGTTGGAATTCCCCACAAAACCCTACCTTCCCCCTACAGCTCACCCCCCCGTTGCAATCTAGGCAGAACATCCTTAACTCAAATTCGTACGGTGTTGAGATTCGATGCGCGCTGAGTACATAACACACGAATGTGTTGTTTATGTCAATCCGAAAACTCCGCCACAGTGTTGAGTTCACACTATATATTTGTTATTCGACAGTTCACTACTCAGTGGAGTTGAAATTACTCTTTTATGGTGTGAACTGAAATATTCAACATTAAATTGACACCGCATGGCATTAAATGTGAATCTTCCACTGTTTCATGGTGTAAACATTGGGATTGACACCGTTGCCGACTTTGACAACAGGTCTGGTGTAGGTTTTACTCCAAAATTTAGTCATTATTGACACCGAAATTTTTCACAACCTACACCAAAGACCCGAACACCGAATATTTTTTACTGTGAATGAACTGATCGGGCTGGAATTTCGCCCAGAGTTTGACCTAATTGATACCAGTTACTAGCGAGAATTTCAGATTGTCAGACGAAATAGAAGTCGTATTACAGTATTATGCTAGCGAGTTTCAGATAGGAAAGTTAAAAAGTGGCAATATCTCGAAAGCTTCCAATCGGGGAGTATGCATATTTTGATTCAACTAAATAAGAGACATCATGACGAATATTTTGAAAAGAAAAATTGAAATTACTCAAGTATTTTTTGAGACATCGAACAAAGTAGTTTAACACGCAAGGTTTGACACACACACACACACGCACACACACACGCACACACACGCACACACACACACACACACACACACACACACACACACACACACACACACACACACAGCCCGGGAAGGTAAAAAGAGAAGTACAATAGGATAATATAATGATACAACAATAATAGTAATGCATTTCTTCCAATACTTAACACCAGCCGCATGGGAGCAATGGTTTTTAAATGTCTGAATGATCGATAATCATCATCCAACACTACCTTTGAATTCACACAAAAATCATATTCACTGCACTATTGGTACTTATTTAAATCATGTTGACGCAGGCGTGAACATTCATATGTTCAAAGTTTAGGTCTTTTGTATCTGTGAGGACTTATCGAAGTTTGGCATAATACTTATAACACTACCAGAAAGTAAGGTGTATCTTGACGCCAAATGTAGAGTTGGTGCCTAGATATATCCACAGTATCCATAAAGGCAACAGCTCACCATAGCCCAGTGCTCAGGGTATGCCCGAGGGCGACTTTACCACAGTGAGGGTCCAATGAACACAATACCTTCAAATATTATAATAACAAAGAGGCGGTGAGAGTGGCCTCATAATACTGCCACATATAATATACTCACATAATATGACGGATGATACGCCCTCCTCTCTCTTTCTCTCTCCCTCCTTCTCTCTCTCTCCCTTCGTAATAGGTCAGAATACTTCTCTCATTGTGCGAAGTCTCATGTACATGTCTGTCCTTATCTCAGACTCCATTAAACCCCCTTCACGCGGATAGCCCTGGTGATGAATTTGCCACCTCGGGGCATTGATATGTTATGAACTTTTATAGAGTGAGAATCATCCACTTGATTAGGGTGGAATTGATGAGGGGGTGTAATCTACGTTACGACCTCTATTATCTGAAAATTTTAATGGTAACATTGCGGAGAGCAGTTAGCAAGGTCCGGTTGAAAAATGTTGAAATCAATATGATTACTGTTATGTCAGAAATGGGTGAATCTGACGAAAAGTGTGATAACTTTCCCAGAAATAACCTGCATAAATCAAATGTTTAAATGACAGGAAAATGTCTCAGATCACTAGATTGGAAGCTGGAATTTAGAACCCAACTAATTGAAGGTTGATTAATAAACAATTAATAGAATTCCACAAATACCCATTAACTAACTCGTTCCCTTTTTAGCCTAATCTTGCGGTTAATAGCATGGACGGGAAAATAATTTCGATAGGATGCACAAGGATTTTATTAATGAAAAAGATGATTTAAATTTCTTTTTATATTTTTGACAAAATGAAATGAGTTTACAAAAAAAATGGTTATGGTTGTAACTTATGTGACCAACTTCGTTGATTGGTTTGACTTACGCTGTTTTGTTTTTGACAGTTAATTCGAGATTTTAATTGATTACAATAATTGTTATGACAATTTATCGTTTAACCCTAGATTGGTCGCGCTTCGCGACTTTACGACTTTGGTCGCGTCATGAGGGAAACGCCGCAATGAATTTTAGGCAGCAACGTTACCACGTTGTTTGACATCTCTAACGCGCGCGTGTAGAAACCTTTTGAATATGAGAAAAGAATATTTATCCTCATAATGATTAATCATTTTCCGTTCTTTCTTCATTAATTGACTATTGCGGGAATATGAACATTGGAATCCAAACACTACTTTCACAAATCAATTTTCTTTATTTATAAAAATGTATAAGTACCATAGTTTAAACATTCATCTCGATATTTGGTATTATGGCTTTTGAATCTATGAACAATGACATAAATTTTTTCGTCAAGAACGCTTTTGTTTATCGTTAATATAAGTGAGCCCTTATGTTTATACATTAATTATCATATTTTTTAATGTGGATTTTGCCAAACAACGAACCATTCTATGAACATTTTCATGGAGAATTTTTTTTTCTCCATTTGTTCATACATACAGATTCTTACAATTATCTTTTAGTGGATTAATATAAACTTTTTTCAACCACGAACAATTCCATATATATTTTTATGGAGAATATTTTTTTATACATGAAGATACTCATGTTTATACCTTGGGGCCTATTCTGATTCGTATAAATTGATAAATAAATGAATAAATCTTGATTTTGCCAGTCTTCAGACCGGTAAAAATGACATTTATTCATTTATTTATCCATTTATACAAACCAGAATAGGCCCCCTTCATCCTTTTAGTTATCAATATAAACTTTTTTCAACTACGAACAATTCCATATATCTTTTTATGGAGAACATTCTTTCTCTTTACATGTAGGTACTTAGGTTCATCTATTCATCCTTATGTTTATCAATCTAAACTTTGGAAGTACGAAGAACTTCATAAATCTTTTTATTAATCTTCTTATGAATATATTTTTTTTTTCATATTCTGATAAACGTAAGTTTTTACGTTTATACACTCATCGTTATATTTTCCAATATAAATACTTCAAAGTAGATGAACAATTTCATGGATATTTTTATCGAAAATCTTTTTTCTTTCTTTGTTCATACATGTAAGTATTCACGTTGATGTATTCATCTATATATTTATGAATATAAATTTTTCCTAATTACGACCAATTTCCGAATTATCTTTCTCAATCACATTCCAGTTATCTCTTTATAAGTCTTTCCATCCTGCCTCCTTGTCTCGATAAGAATTGAAAACGTAACTATTCTCAATCTCTATCATTCTCTTTGGTAATAATCACATCTTTGTAACAACTGGTGCATATCTTGATTGTGTGTTCGCCACAAATAGATTGTGAGCATGAAACACACTTCGATTTCGTTCTCCTGTTTTTACTACAAGGACAATAAGCACATATTCCTGGACAGCTTGCTTCGTTCGGTACTACCGCAGGTAATCCCAGACATCTTCGTGCTAACTGACGAAGTTCAGTGAAAATGGAAGTCTTTTCAATTCTCTTTAAAAGGAGAGGCTTCGTTAGTTCTACAGCAACATTCTCAATAAAATCCTTACGTTTCATTGGGGTAATAGAATTGCAATTGTAAATGACCACAGCATTGATCATCACCATATTCATGAGAGCAAAGAAGATAGTGATAGGCCATCTACGACTAGCTCTAGCAACGTCGTACTTTGCTCTCATTTGATCTACCATGTCCACAGCACCTTTCGTCTCATTGTAATAGGTAATGATAGTCGGTTTCTTTTTGTTACCAGTACTAGAGTCAATACTCTTGGACAAATGCATAGAAGAAATTAAAATAGTACATGTTTTCTTCTTAGTGTCTGAGATATAAGATACCATCGTCATTTTGCGAAAAAAACTAAATAGGGATGAGGTAGGCTGTCGATTTTTTACTACCAAAAATTGTGGGGGAATTTCCTTTTTATTCTTTCGTAGAGTAGCTACCACTGTTGTCCTATGGTTCTCCAGGAGATTGACGACGAGTGGAATCGATGAAAACCAATTGTCCATAGTAATGTTTCTCCCTGAGTCCAACACTGAGGCACAGACTCTCTTCACGATGTCGTAAGGCTTATTGCTCACTGTTCTCACAGTTCCCGGGTGTTGTCCTACATAAAGTTCCATCGAGCATGTGTAGAAGGACTCAGAATCCACCATTCCAAAAATCTTCAAACCATATTTATCAGGCTTGGATGGAATGTATTGTTTGAAGCTACACCGACCTCGAAATGCAGCTATCATTTCATCGATGGTGACATTGGCCCCAGGGGAGTAGAATCTCAAGCATTTGTGAATCAAATCATCCCACACCTCTCTAATTGGAGCCATTTTATCAGCCCTCCTCCTTTCCAATCGTGTCTAACCCTCATCGAACCTCAAAGCTCGAAGTATAAGTTTGAATCGATTTTCCCTCATCGTAGCTCTAAAATAATCTGGTGCTAAGCCATTTGGGTTCCATAGATCATGAATATCTACATGAGAGAGATTCCGAAGGCCTGAGATGTACAACAACTCGAAGAATGCTCTCATCTCACACTCATCTGTAGGTAGACAATCTCTTTCACGTGCGTAATTGGCTCTGATCGTCATTAATTTCTCGTTGGTATGATTCACAATTTCTGCTATCATATCAGATGAGAAAAATAATTCCCAACACTCTAGGGGCGTTGTAGCTTTTTTGGCAGCATCTTTGACACCAGGTTTTTCAGTGATAATATTCATCACTGGTCTCCTGCTAGCTGAAGGACATTTTGAGGACCAACAAATAGATTCGTCTTTACTGATAAAGTTCTCTTCAATCTCATCATCAGATGACGAGAGGTTGGAAATATCAGAGGAGAGATTTTGCGCGTCATAACAAACAAACAATTTGGACTAGAGGGCGGTAGAGGAAGTGTATTTCATACAGTTTGAGACTGCCCTCTAGTCCAAATTGTTTGTTTGTTACGTTTGTTATGACGCGCAAAATCTCTCCCCTGGTTGAGAATCTGAACATATATTTTCTAGTGAACAATCTTCAGGTGAAGATTCCCTTGCTTCAGGCTCTGCATCAGAATAGTCGGTGTCTTCATCATCATCAAACTCCCAGATTCCTTCCTCTTCTATTGCGAAGTGTCTCCTGATTTCTTCAGCCATTTTATCTGAAATTCATCATTATGATGGATTAAATGTATTTCTATCCAATCAAATTCCAGATTTTTTCTTATTCACTCATTTTTTTTCAATAAAATAAGCATCAACAGTAGAATGATCGAGATACGCGGTAGCGTATCGGCCAAGTAACCATTTTTTGAATTTCCCGCTCGACTCAACTCAATCAACTCAAATAAAACTGGCCGACAGCTACCGCGTATCTATACACGAGACAACTACCCCCTCTACTACCTCCGTATAATAATATCTCCATAAAAGGAAAATGGCACTGATCACGCGGAAACTAACACCACTTTTATTATATAAATCACCTATCGTCTTGCGATTAATGTTATTATCCTATTTTTCCGATGAGTATTTACGGAGATACAAAAATAAACAACGCGGATTTCTCAAAAATTCACAATTGAGATTATTTCGTCTCAGAATCAAGTTTGAAAGTTGGTAGTAGCTTGAAATTGAAAGTTGGTAGTAACCAAATGTTGCGTGAAAATACGGCGCTGCGCATGCGCTGAGTGGCGAGTGATGGTGAGGTTATTTTCCCTTGTTGTTGCAATATACTTGTCAACACGGTGACAGTGTTATAATTCAACAGCAGTTTCCTGGGATTCAGTAAATTCCCATGAAGTTGCTATGGGTTGAGAGGATGGATATGTGCTTTTGATTGATACACGTAAGCCAGAGGAATTGATTTACAAATCACTGGAATTTCCACGTGCAATTCACAGGCTGAAATACCATCCAAAAAGGTAACCACTCTATTAATAATCTAATTATCTCTGCAATGGATTATCTGAAGCGAAAATTTCAAGAGACCTTTTTTGTAGATTATGAAATTTCCTACAAAAAAGGTCTCTTGACATTTTCTCTTAAAATCCTCAGTTTCTCAGATAATCGTTACAAAAGTGATGAGAATGAAAGAGAGAAAATAATTGATTAGTGGTTTATTTTAATTGTTCAGGAATAATTGGTTATTATTCGGAATAAAGAGGTAAACACTCGTCGAATAATCCTCGACTGTATTTAAATAATTAACTAATTGGATAAAAAAGATATCTGGGCCTCAAAAATGTTGAATGCTTGAAGGATGACACCAAACGCCAGCCATTGACACATTCTCACGCCGACTCGAAGGTAAATCCACTCAAAAATCACGAATTACTGATTAAAATCATAAAATAATTAACCTCAACCGTGAAATCTTCCTCAATAATGCGTTTAACTCTGGAATTATTCATTTTAGGAGAAAATATCAAGCGACCTTTTTTGAGGCTGATAAAATTTCCCACAAAAAATATCTTTTGATAAATTATCCTAGAACCTCATGTTTCCCAGATAATTCAATAATTAACCAGAGAGAACTCCAAAAGGATCAATTCCTATATTACTCTCACTTAATTATCAATTTATCTCCTAAACGAGTGACTTAATCCAAAAATCTCAAAAAACCTTGTTTGAAATGAAGCTTAATTTTTGCCGTGGATGTGGGTGGTGTAATAGGTGTTTCTTATAAATTAAGTGAATTGAGAAACTCCAAATTCTTTAAAACTGTTTCTGATTTATTCTGTGGTTTGCACCACTCGTTCACTTGAAATATTACACTTATTTACAGTTGATGCGTTCAAAATGACTCGAAATAATAATAATTGAAAGAAAAGTTAATAGTGGACTGTATAGACGTTGAATTGCACTGAATTACTCAAAAGAAACTATTAATTGGAAAATAACTGAACTAATGACCTTGACTGACTAAACTCATAATTATAATGTTCTTCAAATATAGAATTAACTGTATTTAATTTGCTGATCTTCTTTAAACTGATGAACAATTGAGATTCTCTGAGTTAATTGAATATTGCTATTGCTATTGCTATTACTCTGACTGCTTCAACTGCTAAGAGAATACTTCTTGCTCTCACGATAGCTAGAGAACGCCTAATAATGTATCTTAACGCTTCAATAGCTGATTGACGACTATACTTATTCCTTCAAAGGTTGAATAACGACTCTTATCGGGGGGGGGGTTGAGCGTCTTCTAGATGTTCTGACCGTTGACCCGAGGGGTCTCGAATTTACCCGAGGATTTTCGATGATTTATTCAATTTTATTCTCTTAAAATTCCCTTAAATTTATCTACGTTTCAAACAAACTTTTTTTGTAGCCAACAAAATTTTCTACAAAAAAGGTCCTTTTTTATATCCCCCTAAACCCCCTCCTTCTCCAGATAATCTCTCCCCAAACTGAAGGAACCCATTTAACTGCTTTAAAAATCTTCCAGAACCTCATCAACATCTCTATCACATCTATTATTACCACCACCAACACAATCAACATGCACCGTACAGAGCAGCCTCGTAAACGCAACTCATCCCTCTCCACCCACGAGGAGAGTGACATGCTGATAAAAGACTTTTAATCAACGTCAAGCAAAAGCTCGTCTTCGTAAAATGGACTTAGACTTCGACATGATGTTCAAAGGTTTTTTAAACCAAATGAGTAACCCTCTCTAAAATTCCCCCAGAGGCTCGTAAATTGACACCTGGAGATCTATCAAGATTCCTGGAGGATCAGGACCAGGACTACGACGATATCTCATCAACCAGTGAAGACATTCCACCCGTAATTCCCCCCTCAACAGTCAAGAAATCAAAACCTTTGAAGAGACAAACAGCAGCTTCTGTGAACGATGGATACGTACCAGATAGTGGGATTGGTCAGAAGAGGGTGTCAAGGGCTGACAAGGTCACATCAATGACCCAGAAGCCCAGAAAATCAAAATCATCATCTAGAACAACTGGGAGAGTCCAAAAATGGAGTGCATCGAGTGATAGAAGAGCAAATTCACACTCAAGAAGGGTTTCTAATGTACCTCAGTTGGATGCTGAGACTCTCAGGCAACTGCAGATGTTTAAGGGACATATTGAGAAAGTCATTGATACGCAGTAGTTTAGTTAATTAGTTTAAATTTGATTCGATGATGATAAATGGATTATTGGTAGGTTTATGGATTTTTAGGAGATAAATTGATATTTTCTAAGAGGATTGTAGGGGAGAGAGGAGTGAAGATGAGTGATGACTAACTATTTTTCAATTTTGTATTTTGTATTTTTGTCATTGTAATAAAGATGAATTCATTTTATAGATTTTTTGTTGGGTTTTTCATTTATTATTTTACAAATATCTCAGCAAAAATTCAATTTAAAGAAAAATGTCAAAAAACCTTTTTTGTAGAGAATAAAATTTTAAACAAAAAAGGTCTCTCAACATTTTCATGTAAATCCACTAGTTCTCGAAATAATCGCAAAATAATGAATACAAAATTACAATTTTATTATAATTTTTTTAAATTAAAAGTATTAAAATGATAAAACTATTGCAAAAACTCATAATCTATTGATTCATTTTTCCGATGAGTATCTATACAGAAATACAAAAATAAACAACGCGGACTTCTCGAAAATTCACAAAAATCGTATGACACAAAAAAAAATATTTTCCTCTCCAGCGCGGCCTACCAACTCCCCACGAGTAAAAAATCTTCTAACCTCATAACGACGGCCCAGGCAACATTTTTTCGTAATAATTCGCCCTTTGCCGAAGAGCAGTACGGAAGAAAGAATTCTCTTTATGGACTCATTTTGAAAAAACTACTGAAATCTTGAAAAAAAACGAAAACGAAGTTTTCTTTTAAAAAAACGCCAAGTAACCATTTTGATGCGTATTTGATTATCTTCTGGGCATTTGAAAAAAAAAAAACAAATGAAGTAAGTGTGGTCCATTAATTTTTTTTCTGATTTTCCCACCACAACAAATAACCCACAATTGTTTTACCGTGATTGTGTGATTCACAATATTTTTTTCACACTGTATAGACTAGTTTTCTCGTTCTAATTTTTGCATAAATTATAACAACTTTCGAGAATTTATTTTTCTTCGTGTAATAATTGGAAGACGAGACACGTGGGTTATGTGTACTCCTGTCGTGTTGATCGGCCAGTGAGGCAACGTCGCAAGAGAGAAACCACTCGCGTATCTGGTCACCTAATGAGGGAAGTGCCGGATTTCGAGGTTCCTTCCATTGAATTATTTTTATTCTTCTTCTCTCTTCTCTCTATTCGATTCGAAAAAAATTTCAATAATTCCAGAAAAGTCCAAAGAGCAAATACAAATTTTTTGGGATTTTTTTCGACAATGGTTTGGCAGTGAAAAAAAAAAAACAACCCTGAGGACGTGTCATAGCAGCACGTTAGAAGAAAAACTAACAGTACTCGTCCAAGCGGTCAGTCGGGGTACATCAAATACTCATTCAGACCAATATTTGGAATAAATCTTTTCCCTGTGAAATACTCAAGTGAATCGAATCAGGTTTCCTCAAATTATAGTCCACATGAAGACATTTTAACTAAGAATTTAATATATAACAGAATCAAAATGACAAATCAAAGAGTTATAAATTATCAAAACAAACTCATAAGATAAACTCAATTGTAAATCACATATTTAAAATAAAAAATAAAAAATCATCAATAACACACTTTTCTATCTAAATAAAAAAAAAAGGAAATAAAAAAAATAAAAGTCGTAAGTCACCTGAGTGAGCTTAATTGTTAACTCAGGAGTATCGCACAGTCGGTACAAAACCGTAGGACTAAGAATTTTCAGAGAACAGGTGTCTCTCTACTGACTGAACTGGAATTGCACGGTTAGAAATTCGGTGTAACACTGAGATACTGAGAAGGGGTGCGTCCTCTTTTTATATTCTTGGTACCCTCTAACGGCTATTTTCCCTCGTTTCTTAATTGGAAAGTTGGAAGCTTCTTTTCGTGGGTTCGTTCAAACTTCTCGTGAGGTTTAGCTTATGAGCGCTCATGAAATGGGTACGGGTTGCTTCTGGCTAAGTCATTTTAGATACATCTCTTACTTTTTTTCCTCAAACCTCAATAGGTTTTAGGCAGGTGTTCCAAGGGTTGTTATGAATTTCCATCACAAGTTCATAGATTTGTGGCATTACCAGAGCTGACATCTGACAAATCGTCAGCCACGTGTTCTCTTCTGTCCTTCTCTAGTCGAGAGACCAGAAATCACCGTACCTTCTCAATATTTCAAAATAGGGTGAAATGAGGAGGAGTAACCTGGGCAGGTGTTTCCAAATGCATCCCAGCTTAACTCTCCCTCGTGGTCCCTTCTCTTTTTGTCCATGCACTTGAGAATCGGTTAGTGGTTTTCACCATACTCAACACAACCCGTGAAATTGTATTGACTTTTCCCTTAGCGTGGGTTTTTAAATATTTAATTACATCTCATTTTTAATTATCCGCGGGATCCGTGACATTTCCAACTTGGGTTGACTTTTTAATAAAGTCCACTTCATTTCTAATTTCGATAATTTTGAACAGAGTTTTCTATCATTGATGAAATTTAAACCATGATAATTGACTTGAATTGTTTTCATAATTCTGAACATAGATATGTTAAACAAACACAAATATTTTAATTTTAACTTAATTCTATTAGATTGAAAATTACGGGTGTTGTCTCTTTGTTTCATTCTATTTGCTTTCGGATTTATTATTTTGCATTTAGACCTTCTGAATTAATGCATAGAATTATTTGTTCGAAAATTAAATAGACCCTTGTCTAATTCGACTCTCAGGTATTTACGCCATTTAGATATTTAGGCCTTCGTTAACTTGATTCTTATGACTAATGAGTCATTGTGGAAATGATCAATTATTTAGTATTTCTGTGCTGGAAAAATGTATTTTAATGCATTTTTCGACGGACGTCACATTACGTCATTTTTTTACGGTTAAATTAATCTAAGAGAAAAACAAAAACTTATGTTCTTGTAAAAAAAACCAGCGGGCCATATAGTACTCGAGGTCTATGTGTAAGCATCTTATCGCCGCCGTACGAGTCTGCAATCCCCACTAGCGACATCGGCCGGCCGTCCTAGGGACTGCGTTGAGAGCGCAGCGTAGTTCGACATCATGCCCGGTTACAGACTTCCGTCGCATTTACATCAAATCAGTCCGAGCCAGAGTGTGGTAGGTGCGAGCGATGAGATGTTTACATATAAAAAAAAAGAGAGTGCTCCCGGGCCACACAACAGAAGTTAAACTTCTCGAAAGATCCTTGCATATTGCGAACTATTGAACTTTGAATCTCTCTCTCCCTTCTGATTCCGTAACTACTTGATCGATGTGGAAGATTATTCATATGACAAGAGTTTCCCAGAAATAGGAATTTTCAAAATATTCATTCAAGAACAACTGGCAAATCAATCTGCTGATATGATATAAAAAATATATAGGCTCACTTCCTTTTTATTCTCTCTTTACACATGTAAATAAACTGCGACACTCTCCGATGGGCATGTGCTAGTCTCTCCAGTCGACGTTGACTGGTACGCTCTGGCGGTTCAGTACGGAGATACCACGTCAGATCGATAAAACGGGACCGCGTCAGATAGATGAAACAGGGCCGTCACGGTTGAGCAACGTGCGTGACGCGCTCAGGCATTTCACTCCCAATAGCAGAAAAAAATGTCTGATGAAAGAAAGGGAATAGGAGAGATTGATTGAAGCTTTATTTATTAAGTCCTGGAATACATGTTATTCCCTAAGGACTAGGGTTTCAAATATTTACATATAGTTTTTACACTTTGAAAAAAGAGATTTATGCAGGATAAAAATACTTCGCACTAATTTGATTATACTACACATTCATTAAATACTTAAACATGATCTTTTTGCCTTCGCCTCAATTAATTTATTTCTTTTTACATTTATCATTCTGATATAAGATCGTTACAAGTTATAAGATAAAATAGAATATCCAAGATGCGGTTTCTTATGTATTAATAATTGATTAATATAATTAATTATTTATTTATTTGCTCATAAAATTTTGTTTATGTTTTTTATTTTTTATTTATTTTTTTTTGTTTTTTTTCCCCTTTTCTCACTGCTACAAGAATCTGATGATTTTACAATTTCTCATGATTTTTCAATTTTTCAATTTCTCATCTTTTCGATGAACATTTTCTGTGTGGTAAGAAGGTGATCACGTAATTGATTGCTGAAAGACTCTATAGATTTAGCATTCCTGATGTCAATGGGAATGGAATTCCAGAAACTACTAGAAGCGGTGGAGAAGGAAGAGAGACCAAAGTTTGTTCTCTTGTTTGGAATAAAGAGGTCAAGTTCAGTTCCATGATTGGCCCTTTTTACCACTTCAGACTTTAGAGTTAATCTTTCGAATAAATAACTAGGTCTTTTATTCACTAGGATTTTATACGTTAATTTACCTAGGAGAAATTGCCTACGGAAGGATGGCATGAGCCATTCTAACTGAGTATAGAATTCCGAGATTGGAGTATCTCTTTTCAAATCATATATAAACCTTATTCCCACGTTTATCAGTTTTTTAAGTCTACTATCTACCTCTCGGTTACACCCCGTTAGCAGTACACTACCATAGTCGATGTACGGATACACTAGACATTTCACAAGGTATTTTCTTAGGCTAGTATTGAGATAGTCTTTGGCCTTTTTTAATCTATACATTGCTCCATGAGCTAATAAAGCTGTGTTTCTGACCTGTCCACACCAAGATAATTTTGAATCCAAGGTCACTCCAAGATATTTAACTTCATCCATGAACTTTACAACAGATCCCCCTACAGTGATACTTGCAGTTTCTGAAGAGTAAATTTTGTTTATATATTTACAGCTCCCCATGACAATAGCTTGAGTTTTTTTTTGCATTGAGTATCAATTGATTGTTTTTAGCCCAACTTTCAATAGCTAGGGAGAGAGAGAGAGGGGGGAGAGAGAGAGAGAGAGAGAGAGAGAGAGAGAGAGAGAGAGAGAGAGAGAGGAGAGAGAGAGAGAGAGAGAGAGAGAGAGAGAGAGAGAGAGGGGGGGAGAGAGAGAGAGAAAGAGAGAGAGAGAGAGAGAGAGAGAGAGAGAGAGAGAGAGAGAGAGAGAGAGAGAGAGAGAGAGAGAGAGAGAGAGAGAGAGGGAGAGAGAGAGAGAGAGAGAGAGAGAGAGAGAGAGAGAGAGAGAGAGAGAGAGAGAGAGAGGGGGGGGGGGGGATCAATACATCCGTCTTGTTGATTGTGTCACTTCCGTCCCCACTTTCGTCACGATTTTTCATTTCACTACCTCCGCTCAAGAAGTTTCACTTCGAAAATGCGCCAAGACAATTTTTTTTGTTATTCTTACAATAAACTATTTCCATAGAGAATTTTGGAAAAAAAACTAAAAATGGAGGGAAAAATGTCAAACTTCAAAAGCGTAGGAAAAAAAAAGAAGATCAGTAGATGCAGGACCAATGTACTTGGCACGATCCGTAGGAGATGAAGGAAACGAATCTCTGAGAACTGCTGAGATGAAAGTGTTCGGTTGATATGAGATATCGATAAAAATACGAGAAAACTGCGCCAGCTACGTTATTCCTGCCTCTAATGATTTTCTTTTTTTCCCTACGCTTTTCAGGTTTGGCGTTCTTCCCTCCATTTCTCGACTTTTTTTCAAGATTCTGCATGGAAATAGTTTATTGTAAGAATAACAAAATAAATTGACTCGGCACATTTTTTTACAAAAATATAAGTTTTTTTTTTTAAATCCCACGTTTTTTTTTGGAAAGTAACGAAAGGTTTTTTTCACCTCCTTTTAAGTTTGATAGTTTCATCATCACGGGAATATCGGACATTCCGATCACCTAGGAAGCCGCGTGCCTCAGTCCTTTCTTGAATTCATTTAACAATTCCCTATAAACTATGAACTTTTCAAAATTTCCCAAAAAAATTAAACTCGAAATAGGAAAGGAAACACGCATGTTCATCACTCAACCGGAGGAAATGAGCCAACATTGCAACACCAATAGATGAGAGTTATTGTATGTTTGTCGAATGTCGTCACGCAGGAATACCAACATCGAAAAAAAAATGACTGAAAATAATTTCAATTCACGAAAATAGGGAACACAACAAGGGGCCTATTCTCGACGAGATCCGCCATCGATTTTCACATGAATGTGGCTCCGTGGCGGATTTCAGGAGCGAATGAGTGTTCACGTGAATGATCTCGGGTTACGCGCGAATTGAATTTGTGTATCGGCCATTTCGAAATAGAAATACCTCCGAAAATTATCCATTTTTTTCGTAATATGGATATTATTGGAGGTGAGTGTTCACGTACGGATATTTTGCACAAGTGAATGTGAAATGACTAAGAACACAAATTCAATTCGCGCGTAACTCGCAATCTTTCACGTGAACACTCATTCGCTCTCAAGATCCGCCACGAAGCGACGTTCACGTGAAAATCGATGGCGGATCTCGTCGAGAATAGGCGCCCAAATAGGGGGAAAAAATTAGTGCGCCTGGGCTACACAGTAGAAGTGTAGCTTCTTAAGGAATACTAGTGATATTATGGCGCGGCCGCGCTGTTGATGCCGTTTTTTCATGAAACTTCCCATGAAAATGCCCCATGTAAGTCAGCGCTTCGATTAATCGAATCGATTCTCTCCATAGCATCTGCCATGTTCGATTATATGAGCATGTCTTTTTTGAGTTTACTAGCGTTGTCCGCGGCCGCGTGTGCATGTCGATTCACATGAGAATGTTCATGAGAATTCGCCTGAAATTGCCCATGAGAAGTGCCCATGTCAGTTGTTCAGGAGAACGCCATGACAGTGCTGTCTTTTTTATTGTAGGAAAAAAAAAGAAAGGTTGATCCCGTTTGATGACGGTTCTTGTTTCCAATTAATTTTCATTCCAAATTTCATATTCGTCGCCGTAGAGTGAAAGGGGCGTAAGTGCCAAAATTCATTAATTTTTTTTTTGTAATAACAAAGGGGCGTATGTTTTTTTAATCCTCGGAATTGGATGTCTACCTCTTAGGAATGATTTGAGTTGATTAATTTTTGTAGTAACAAATGGGCGTAATTCCACAAAGTTAATCACAAAGGGACGTATCTCCAGCACATACGCCCCTTTCCTCCTATGATAAGCATTACATGTAATGTGAAAGGGGCGTAAGTGTAATTTAAAAAAAAAATGAAAGGGGCGTAAGTGCGGAGATACGCCCCTTTCACTTTAAAAAGGGAGTTTTTGGTACATACGCCCCTTTTACTCTACGACGACGATATTATTATTTCATTTTACTTCTATTTTATTTTTTCTACATTCATATTCTTACGTAACTCCAAATATTATACCCTGATTAGTCAGAATCAGAATGAAATAAAATTCTCCGAGAATAATTTTTTTTAAACGCTAATAGTAATAATTTTCTTTCAAAATTAATCATATAATTTCCCGCACGTTTCCCCGTGTAACAACGATTGGGATGACGTTTATATTTCGCGCGCCTGTTTTCCTTGATCACAGTGCCATCTCTCGGTGTTCTCTCTGAACCCTCTCATCATTCTCGTTTAAATTTCGATGTCCGCCATGTTCGATATCTCGTTCCATTCGATAGTTTCTGTCCTTGTCTATGTCATGTCTTTTTTTTATAGTGGAACACACGTCAGTCTCGTCAGAACATGCAACCGGAAAGGCTTGATTTGTTTTTTTATTTTTCAATCACGTGTGTTTGATGGAAATGATTCACAGTGCCATCTGTTAAGGCCTGTTCATTGATATGATTTTCATATTTCCACAAACACAATTTTCACGATCCACAAAAATGATATCAACAATCATTATTCATATTTCTTAAATCATAATTTCCTTCAAATTTCATTCTTTCTTTTTTTTCATTATAATTGCTATTATAATTGAAATTGATGATGTTGAATTGCAAAATGTCATGGTTCATGGTTGTTGGTTTCGTGAAGTCCTGCCATCTACCAGCATTCCCATGAACTCTGTTCTCATTCGAGTTATTTCGAGTTTCGATTTTTCTCAATTCGAGATATTTACGTGATGTCTTTTATTAGAAAGGACTCGTGCAATGCAAATGGTAGAACTTTGAATATTTCTCCATCCTGAGACATTAATTTCTATGTCGATGAGGAACACTATTCGTGACTAGATCCCACCATTTCAAATAATTCTAAGTAATTGAAATCCTAAGACAACAAAATGTAGAACTGAGATTTACTCATCCTCCTATTTTCCAACGCACATTAATTGTCGACGCTGGCGTCTCTACATTCCTTCAAAAATATAGACAACATTTATGAAAAATCAGCAAACAAAATGGCTCCAATTATGACACGAGGCTGGAGGTAGACCGACGCTAACCTACATATGCAGTTAGTTATGCTGTATATGTTCCGGCAGTCCTCCTCTGGCATTTTCTATGACCTGTCTTGAGCCAAGCTGTTTATTCAGTCACATGATCATTGGTGCGTCGTTTTGACGAATTAGCCAACTCCTGTGGCAAGTGAACCCGTTTACCCCACCTCTTTTATACGCACTTCTAGGACTTCGGGAGCAACTTTGCTATTTGTTTTCATTTTTCCTCTCCACTTTCCAGAAGTTTATAGCACCAAATAGATCGCACAAGATGAAAACTCTCGTAGATTTCCGTTTTTCAAGATTTTTTTTGCTTCCATTCCCTATGTTCATCATCTTTGTTCATACTACATCTCTTCTTCACCTCAAATTTTTACCGTAAATACTATAACTCCGAACCGCAATGGAGAAAATTAGGTGATAAAAATGCAAAGCATGTGGATATAATTTCGCATGTAGCGTGCAGCAGAATTTAGTAACGATGTAGTGGAGAAGATCATGATAAGAGATCATCATGGCCACTCCTCGTTAAATATAAAACGCTCAACAAGAAAAAAAAACGCAGAGCACCCAGGCTAATGAGACGAAGCCTAGTTCTTCGTTGCGTCGCTTTTTTCCCTCGAAGGCAACAGAACACTCGACGTGTGCAAAGTCCTTCGGTAGTGTGTGAAGTCTTTGGGTGTCATAATGAACCATAAAGAATTATTAAAGCTTGTCATACTGGGGTGTAGAGAATTCAGCACGCGAAGCAAGGATCAACCTGTTCGAAGTGATCAAAGGGAATGGTTCTGGGACAGTCCTGATTGCTGGAAAGCTCCAAAAATGGTAAAAGTTCTTCTGCATCTCTACTGCTATCCCCTTCCCTCCTCCTAGCAAATACACCAAAAGTGCCAATTCCTAACTTGAGTGGATCGATGAATTTATCGATGTTAATTACTAACTAGCTCACAGTTAGTATGATTAATTAACTACGATCAGTGGACTGAAATTAAGATGAAATGAAGCAGAGAAGGAGAAAACATAGTATTCTGAATGAAAATTACCGAGATTCTGTGTATCGAATGATATTTGAAGTTTTTCATTGATATGAAATGCGAGAAGAGTTTTTGGGTAACGATAGTTGATAGCCGTCACATTATCGGCAAACGGTTAGAGCGGAGTATAAAGTGTGTATAGCTGTTGGTTCATAATTGTATTCAAAAGCGGAGGGGGGATTGCATAGAGACAGGGAGAGTGATAGTAAAAGGTCAGTGTGCAACGAGAGATTCATGACTGAGAATTAAGCGGTGGTGATTGATTGATTGATTGGTATTTATTAACAATTATTGTTACATTTAATTTTCTGCAAATTTTTCGCCACAATAATTTCTATCCTCCATTTTTCAGGTATTTTGCAACTTCTCGTCGAAATCCACTATCGGTTATGCTTTTTATTTCTATCGGTAATTCGTTGTACAAACTAAAGCTTTTATACATTACATCATTCTGGCTAAAGCTCATTTTTACTTGATATGTCTGTATATCTTTTGTCTGTCTTATCGTTCGGGTTCCCCGTTCTCATGAGTAGCACTTTTCATCGTTTTCGTTATTTTATGTATATATTTCAGTACGTTCAATTTCCCCGGTAGAAATTCAAACTCTGGCTGTGTGACGGGCCCGACGGATTCCCGATCGGTTCCCCACCACACGGACCAGTAACCGACGACCCCTATCTGATTTCTATCAGGGAAATATTATTTGTTTTATGCTCACTCGAGTCGAGTATTTGATTCTTATTAATCCCAACCACTCCTACTTGTATCAATCTAAACCTAGAGCAATCCAATATGTTCTGATAACTCTCTTAGGACTATTCAGGCTTGACATTCTTTATCTTACGAAAGTCTATGAATTCTCTTCAGTTCTGAATAAGCCTCCCAACGCCGCTTAGAATTTGGTTTGATTGGATGAGTTCTTCTTGAATATTTAAATATACGAATATTGACAAATGGTGAATATTTTTTATTCATTCTTAATTATTGATGCGATTTAGAAATTTAAAAGAAAAATGAATACATTTTCGGCAGTGGACTAATTATTCATTATATTGATGAGCATTATTGTTCACAATCTGCGCGAAAAATAGTGGAAGGATTATATGAGTAGTTTGGTGACGTAAATGGATAAAGTAGTAATATTGACCATAGAAAAATTACTAATGTTGAATGTCAATGACGGAAATTATCGATGAAAAATGTACTTATTATACTGACGATGTCTGTGAAGAAGAAGAGTAAAGATATGAATATGATTTGCACATATCTATAATTTAAGACACTATGATGCACATATGTAAACATGTTTCTCAATTATTCGAGGCATTTATAATGAAACTAACTGAACATTTGTTCATTTGTCTGATTGTTTGTTTCTTTAGTTATTGGTTCCTGTGAGATATCTACAGAAGGAGAGAGATGAAAGCAAGGGATGAAATATGAAGGGTTAAGAGAGGGTGACGAAGGGGGAGGGGAGGGGAGGGAAGCAATACGTGGTCTAGCCAGTTTTTGCACATATCCTCCTTCAATCTAACAACTACTAAAACGGTACATAACCAGCACAAATCAGATCTTGAAAACAATGGAAGAGGGACTTTCCAAGCTTCATCTATCCTCCTGAGTTCTTCAAAGGAATTGTGTTTCGTAGGATTCGCCAGGTTCAAATATTCGAGTTGAACATTAATTCTAATGTTTCTAACATATCCATTGGTTTTGTATGCTCATTACAATGGAGGTAGGCGAGGAAGAATGGAAGGTGAATGATTTAAGCGAATGACCGCCAGGCGAATAACGTTCGTACGATAAATAACGAGGCCGGCCATGCGAGTTAAGAGCTTCATTGTAAGATAGAGTTATTGTAACATTTTCTGATATGAAAAAAATTATGATTCAATTACAGATTTTGAACAGAATATTATTTACTATTCCGATAATACGTATGCAGATGACTTTCCAAAATTTTGAATCAATGATGGAATGCTCCAATCTGACGGCGGTATGTAACAGCACATGTACAACACTATCCCCAGATTTACGCCCAAATACCTGGAATTCAGAGACTGCAATTTGATCTGGCGTCACATACCTAATCAAACCTTTGGCATGGAAGCTCACCGATGCATTATATGCGGGGTCGTCGGTCTTCGATGGATGAGCCTAACACCCTTATCCCAGGGGTGCAATACAACCGCATATCACAATTTGAGTCTCTTCTCTAGAATACTACTATATGTATAGGAGACAACTTCCCGAGTGGAAAATTTTGTCGGGTCGGAGTAGCGTCCCTATAGGGCATGCCCGATATGGAGGTCGGGTCTTCATGAGGTGATCTCATCGGGTCCCTACAGAGAACGTCATGCAGTCACCTGATCAGGAAAGCATGGGGTTTGTCGCATCATGACCTGATGGGGATCACCCCTTCGGGAATGAATGGGATCTATCTCATCATGACCCGATGAGGCTCACCTGATGAGCTCCCAATGATGTTTTCATGGGGACCCCCAAGAGAATGATTTATTTAAATGAAATAAAATTTATTAGAATCAAATGACCTTTGTGAAGTGAAACTTCTAATGGGAGTTCAGGAAAGGTTGCGTTAAACGTTTAACGCTACAGTGGTGGGGGTGTATGACGCATCCACTAGTGAGCAACGGCACGGTTGCGTTGAGCGTTTAACGCCACTGGTAATGGAAGGAGAAAGAGAAAGAAAGAGAGAGAGAGAGAGGAGAGAGGAGAGAGAGAGAGAGAGAGAGAGAGAGAGAGAGAGAGAGAGAGAGAGAGAGAGAGAGAGGAGAGAGAGAGAGAGAGAGAGAGAGAGAGAGAGAGAGAGAGAGAGAGAGAGAGAGGAGAGAGATCGAAGGAGAGGAGAGAGAGAGAGAGAGGAGAGAGAGAAAGGGTCCCACAGGCATAGCATTCAGGCGCATCCGCTGGCTATACTAGCTACGTAGCAAGTGTTGATGCCTTAGTGAGTGAGTGTTTGCCAAAAATATTGTGTTACAATAACATTGATTTCAATCCTTTCATGTTTCCAATTTGCCATCATGAAGTTTCACTTCTTCCGCGCGGAGGGACTCCACGCACTTTTTTTTTTCTAATAGTAGAGGAGGATAGGCCAGAACGGACCCCGAGGCCAAACGGACCATGTGATTTTTTTGTCTTTTTGCTTCCGAATGGAAGCATTGTAATCTTCAAAATTTAAGTTTCAGATTTTTTGTGTTAGGTCGACTAATTAGGGTCGAATTAGTCGAAAAATGTGATTTTTAGACCATGTCCGTATGTATGTATGTATGTATGGATGTGATCTGAGTAGTTCGGTGACGTTTTGTGATGTGAAATGGTCATTTCTGTGACTCCTGGTTACTTTGATGACAGTCATCAATATACTTTCATGTGGATCGAGTAGTTTCGTGACTGTCATCGAAATGCCATTCGTATATGTATACGTTTGGGGTGGCCGCCGGGGGGGCGGGGGGGGGGGGACAACACACATTTTGATGTTAAGCTGCACCCGTCGTTATGGTCCCGGGGTTAGGGGTAAGGTAAATTACGTACACATAAAAATGCCCAGAGTCATCAAAGTGATCGGATTATAAACAAATGTATGTATGTATGTTAGGGTGTGTCACGTCGAGAGCCTGTATCTTTTTGGATACACCCGTACGCTAAAATCTTTATGTTTAATGAGAAGAAAAAAGAGTTACAAGTTGAGACCTGTAATGCAATTAGGAAGCTGGCGCATGTCGATTGTTCTTTCCCCATTTAAATAACACGTGAAACTGAATTTATGATGGACTCAAGCGAAAAACTCGTCCGGAAATTTTTTTAAATCTCAGTAAAAACCGTAATTTTGTGGAAAATAAAATTCTCGACAAAAATGCCCATAGAAACGAACCACTCAAGCCAATACCCTGGAAATTAAAAATGATCGAATGATGATTTACGCCGAAATTTCATATTTTTTGAAGATTCCAATCGAACTATTGATTTTAGAGCAAAACTTCAAATGAAAAACTTGTAGAGAATCAAATTTCCTATGAAAATGGTTATTAATACCAAGGTCATAGGAGCAATGGTTCAGAAGTTACAGCTGGTGAAGCTTTGAAAAATGTAAAAATGTTCTTCGCAGTTGCTCTCGAATGTTCATTTTAACTCTTTCATTTCTGTTATACTCGAGAAAATTCAAAATTCCAATCGGGGATTGAACCCGTGTCGTCCGCGTGGTAGGCTGCGCACTCACCCATCACCCTAGAAGCCTACTCTCTTGATAATCATGAATAATTCCTCAAATGGATGATTTATCAAGTCTATACAATTAATTGACTACAGCGCTCTCTTTGATTGCGCGAGAAGATCAGGTACTAGCAAACAATTGTATCGGCGTCAGTATCTTTGTTCTGAGTCAATGCTCAGTCGCTGATCTGAGTGAAATGTTGATTAGTGAGTGAAATAATTACAGTGAATCAATTGAAATGTCAGCGAAAGATAAGATAATTATTCCTCTCGTGGGCCATTTAAGTAAACGACTTTCTCGCCGAAAATTACCCACAAATCGACAAGTAATGAGTTTATTTTTCTTCAAATATTCACCTCCCACTGTGAACTCTCATCAGTCTGCTGTGATCACTGCTGATGAGGTTATGGATATTTGGAAGCTAACTGATATACCTGTGAATCAGCGTCAACATAACATTGCGAAAGTTGAAAAGCCCTATCAGCAATGGAAGAATTTGAGAAAGAGTACTTCACGAAAAACCTCTGCACTGCAAAAGTCAAAGGAAAAAAATTTTGAAGAAAAATTAAACGAATTGTTTGACATCTTTCGAAAAAATGTCGCAAGTTCCTTGACAGAAATTCAACGAGATATTTTGGATGGTCAACGTTTTAAAGGAGATCGAAGTTTCATACCTCATTCCGATGATTCAACGATGGATTCTGAGACAACAGCAGAATCCGAAGAACCAGCAGAAAATATGAGCGATCACGGTAAACGAGAAGAAATAATGATTAATCAGAAAATTTTCACTCTTAGGTTTCAAGAGTAATTTGATTTTTTGTTTGTAGAGTTGAGTCAGAGTATCTCAAATTGCAGCTTGTCACCTCAACAGCTTTCGCCCAGTCCATTAGAACGTGTCCCATCCAATTATGAAGACGAACTCCCCCCAAAGCCAAAACAAAAGAGGAAGAATATTATGACGCCAGCGCTTGTAGCTGCAATTGATAGAACGAATGTTAGTAGCAGGGACGCAGCATTTATTTTGGCGGCTGCCGCTTCAAGTTTCGGTACCAGTGTCGATTCCATCAATTTAAGTGCTAGCACAGTTCACAGAAGTCGTCAGAAATTTAGAAAAGAAATGGCAAGACACGCAAAAGAAAGCATTGATAAACCCTTATACTCAGTCCTTCATTGGGATGGAAAGAAAGTTTCTGATGATGATGAGAAAACGAAAGTTGAGAGGCTTCCAATCGTGATTTCTGGTTTCGGTGGCGAACAATTGATTGGAGTACCAAAAATTGTGAAAGCAACTGGGCAGAATCAAGCTACGGTGATAATTGAGAGATTGAAGGAGTGGGAACTCACAAGTTATATCAAAGCGATATGTTTTGACACAACAAGTGTGAATACAGGTAAGCAAATGAAATCTTCAGTATCCCAACAATTTTATCGCATTCGAAGGGATCGAAAAATTCACTCACGCCGTTCCATCGTTACACTTCTGAATTGTTGATAGTCCTTTTAGTCCATACGCAATACCCCTTTTCCGTGTGCACTACAAGGGCGGTAAAGTTTTTGGGTGTTCTCTGATGTTTTCGGGGGTGAGGAATCCGAATCCGTTGTTAGTCTTTATCTAAATGCGCGGAATCAAAAGTTTTAAACAATTTAAATGGTTTTTTTGATGATTTTTTTTTTCTACGGAAAATAATAGAAAATAGGAGAAAATGTTTAGAATAAAAGTTGTTCCTTTCTCTCTCACCGCCCTTCACTTTACCGCCTTCACTTTACCGCCCTTGTAGTGCACACGGAAAAGGGGTATTGCGTATGGACTATTTAGTATTCTTATTCAAGTTTTTCTTTTAAATTTAATGTGAAAATGTTTATTTGATTTTTATAGGTCATATGAATGGGACTTGCACATTATTAGAGAAAGAAATGGACAAAATGTTATTACATTTGGCCTGCAGGCATCACATTTTTGAATTAGTTCTGAGGTGTCTCTTTGAGGTTTATTGGCCAGTAACAAACAGTCCAAAAGTCCCAATATTTCAGCGCTTCCAAAATGACTGGGATGATTTCGATAAGTCTCAATACGAAATTGGTTTAGCAGATCCAATTATTGCTGAGAGAGTCAAAGAGAAAAAAGATGAAATCCTGAGTTTCTTGTCAAACCAGATGAAGGTAATTTCACCTTCATGATAAGAAATTACCGTTCTATCCATTCTACGAAGCTAGCTACATTTCATCAATGTTTCAGGAATTTCAACCACGAGACGACTACAGAGAATTCTTGGAATTAACCTGTATATTTTTGGGTGGAACCCCATCGAGGTTTACCACACGAGGGATCAAATTCAGAGCTCCAGGAGCAATGCACCATGCAAGATGGCTTTCTAAGGCCATATACAGTTTAAAAATTTTTATTTTCAAGAAACAATTTAAATTTTCAAAGAGAGAAACAGACGATCTTAGAGAAGTTTGTATTTTTATCGTCTTGATCTACGTTAAGGCTTGGTTCGCTGCTCCATCTGCTATCAAAGCCCCTTATCAGGATTTCAATTTTTTCAAAGAATTGATAGATTATCAGAGTATAAATGCGAGAATTTCCAAAGCCACTTCTGAAAAATTTTCTGCACATCTGTGGTATTTGTCAGAACTGCTCGCTCCCTTATCATTATTTGACAATAACATATCTATAGAAATGAAATTGAGAATGGTGAGGTCTATGAGAGAAAGAGAAAGTATCCCTGAAAATCTGAAACGAGTCAGAGTTAAAAAAAATAATTTCTCTTCATTTCGTTCTAAAAACATGAGTGATTTCGTCACAAAACAAGCAGGCGGCCGAGGCTATGCGGCTGTAGATGTGCGACTATAGAGTCTGTTCATTCTGCGTGTGTTCTTTTTCTTGCCATCAATCAATTGATGGTGGGCTTCCGAAAGGTGCTAACTGATCGATTGAGCTGATTTTAAATAGGAAACATTGCCATCATATGAGATACCTTCATGCCAAATTTCAAGTTGATATATCAATTTTATCGAAAGTTATCGAAGTTTAGCGTGTTTACAAGGACTTTTGTTCAAAACCAGAAAAATGGCTATATCTCAAACGTTTGCCCTAACGAGTATACATATTTTAATTGATTGAGATGGAAGACATCGAGACGAAAATTTTGAAAAAAAAAAAAAATTAATCGATCGAATAGTTTTCGAGATATTGGATAAAACAGGTTTTCATACAAAGTTGAATATCTCCAAAACTAAACGGTCGATTAAGGGGTAACGGAACCCGTCGCAAGCAGAGGTTAGGATACCTCCTGTCGGTATAGTAGGTTTTCATAGTTTTTGGGATTTTGGACTTGAAAAATACAAAATTTTATTTTTGGTATGAAATTTTTGGTATGAAACATTGCAGTCATAAGAGACACATTCAGGCCAAATTTCAAAATAATCGCACGGTTATTTCCAAAATTAGCGTGTTCAGAAAGATTTCCAGTGAAGAAGAGAAAAATAGCCATATCTCAGATACCTAGCATCCAACGGTATACATATTTTAGGTGGATAAGATAGACGGCATCGAGACGAAAATTAAAAAAAAAAATGCCGATCGATGGATTCGTTTCCGAGATATTGGCGAAAAACGATTTACAAACAATTCACTATTTCTCAGCAACTAATCGGCCGATCAAGCTGAAATTTGGCACAGAACTAGCTATAACTAATACCAACTAATTTACAAAATTTCAGATTTTTTGGAACAAATTTTGTCCCTTTAATATTTAATTTACGAAAAAATGACCACCAGGTGGACAGGGGAACATACAGACTTTTTGTCAAAACATCATATTTTTATGTTTTGGACCATTCTACATCATTTCCAGATAAAATTAGAAAATGTGAATATCGACCGATTGCAAAGCTTCCATTCGGAAGCAAAAATGGGAACTAGAACGCAGCAATGAGGATGATAAGAAGAATGATTGAACCTAAACCGACAAACCTTTCCTTCCTTAACCTTCAAATTGCATGTAATAAATGATACCAAAAAATGAAAATAAAAATGAAAGAGAGAAAGAAATAAATAAAGAGAGACCATTCGGAAGCTTACCATCTATCGATTGATGGCAAGAAAAGGAACGCGTGCAAAATGAGCATATTCTGCAGTCGCATATCTACAGCCACATAACTGCAGCCGCATAACTACGGCCGCCTGCTTGCTTTTTCAGCTTAATCGGTTGAGTCGTTTTCGAGATGTTGAATAAAATAGATTCACATACAAAGTTGAATATCTCCGGAATCACCTGTCCGATTTAGCTGGTTTTAAATACCAAACATAGCAATCATGAGAGTCACCTTCATACGAAATCTCAAGTTGATATCTCGATTTTTTCAAAAGTTAATGTGTTTACAAGAATTTTTCGAAAAAAACAGAAAATTGGCCCTATCCCTAGAGCTTTGCATCGACCGGTATACATATTTTGGTTAATTCTGACAGTAAACGACGAGACGAAGATTTAAAAAAAAACTAGTGGTGCGGCTGTTATGCGCATATTGTTGGTCGCTCGCAAGCTCGCTCCCATAGGCGGGTGCGCTAGTAGTAATGAGTTTCGGTTGGCGTGACCCGTTGAGAGGGTCGCAACAACAACTTCCCGGTTTTCTTATTTGCATTCTTCGTAGGTCATTCAATCGATCGACAGGGAATGAGACGAAAGAAATCTATAATCACGGCAGAATAAAGGAGAAAACTAAGTTATCGACAAATGAAATGATTCTCTTCAAGTCGTAGGACAAAAAATGTGCCTTTTGACATGGAGAACATTTTTTATTTCAAACTTTTGATTGATTAAGATAGAAGGCATCAAGACGAAGATTTTGAAAAAAAAAAAAGTTGATCGGTCACGCCGTTTTTGAGATATTGAATAAAATCAATTTACATACAGAGTTGAATATCTCCGGACCTAACTGACCGATCCAGCTGATTTTCAATACCAAACATTGCAACCATAAGATATACCTTCATACCAAATTTCAAGTTGATATCTCGATTTTTACGGAAGCTAGCGTGATTACAAGGATTATGAGTGAAAAACAGAAAAAGGGTAATATCTCGAAAACTTTCTACCAACGGGTATACATATTTTGATTGATTAAGATAGAAGGCATCAAGACGAAGATTTAAAAAAAAAAAAAAAGTTGATCGGTCAAGTCGTTTTTGAGATATTGAATAAAATCAATTTACATACACAGTTGAATATCTCCGGAACTAACTGACCAATCGAGCTGATTTTTTATACCACATATTGCAACCATAAGATATACCTTCGTACCAAATTTCAAGTTGATATCTCAATTTTTACAGAAACTAGGGTCATGACAAGGATTATCAGCGAAAAACAGAAAAATGGCCATATCTCGAAAACTTTGCACCAACGGGTATATATATTCCAATTCAATTCGATAGAAGACGTCGAGACGGAGATTTTAAAAAAAAAAAAAAGTTAATCGGTCAAGTCATTTTCGAGATATTGACGAAAAACGATTTACAAACAAATCACTATTTCTCTAAAACTACTGGACCGATTTTGATGAAATTTGGTACAGAACTAGCCCTAACTAATACCAACTATTTGACAAAATTTCAGATTTTTTGGACGTGATTTAGTCAATTAATTACTCAAAAAACAACGAAGTGACCACCGAGTGGACATGCGCACAGACAGACATTGGCTCCAAACTTCGTATTTTTACGTTTCAGACCATTCTACATCATTTCCAGGCAAAATTGGAAAATCGAAAAATTGGTCGATTACAAAGCTTCCATTCGGAAGCAAAAGTCACTAGATTTATTTAAAATATTTGGATTGTCCCACACATTCTTAGAGCTACCTCCCGAGGATTGGGAATCGAATGAAGATTATTCTAATTGTTACAAAACCTTTCGAAATATGAAAGTCGTCAATGATATTGCTGAAAGGGCAGTCGCCTTAATGGAAAAGTTCAATGGCCGTCTGACAACAAATGAAGAAGAAAAGCAATATGTATTGCAAGTAGTGCAACAACATCGAAAGGAATACCCATCTTTCAGGAAAAGGAATTACTTAAGGTCGAGATCCCCCCAAGAAATTTTATGATCAATCCATATTATTAAGCAAAAACAATTGTAGACTAATAGAGTCAGTCATGTCAATACAATACTTTCGGATTATTAAAATACTCATTCCTACTTGATTTGATAGTAAATGTTGTAACCCATTACATTAAACTCAAGTCGCAATATTTATTGATAGATTTACCCATTCAGCAGCAGGCATTCGATGAATTTGCACATTTTTCAAACCTTCACCAGCTGTAACTTCTGAACCATTGTTCCTATGACCTTGGTATTAATAACCATTTTCATAGAAAATTTGATCCTCTACAAGTTTTTTATTTGAAGTTTTGCTCTAAAATCAATAGTTCGATTGGAATCTTCAAAAAATATGAAATTTCGGCGTGAATCATCATTCGATCATTTTTAATTTCCAGGGTATTGGCTTGAGTGGTTCGTTTCTATGGGCATTTTTGTCGAGAATTTTATTTTCCACAAAATTACGGTTTTTACTGAGATTTAAAAAAATTTCCGGACGAGTTTTTCGCTTGAGTCCATCATAAATTCAGTTTCACGTGTTATTTAAATGGGGAAAGAATAATCGACATGCGCCAGCTTCCTAATTGCATTACAGGTCTCAACTTGTAACTCTTTTTTCTTCTCATTAAACATAAAGATTTTAGCGTACGGGTGTATCCAAAAAGATACAGGCTCTCGACGTGACACACCCTAATGTATGTGTGTATGTATGTATGAATGTATGTATGTGATCAGTCCCTTTAAGGGTTTCATTAAGAATTTCTCCATGACGAATGCATCGAATTCCATAATTTTTTTTGTTGAATGTACACATTTATAAGCGCTGTTCAACAACACCAATTGAAACTTAATCCATAATGTGATTTTTTTAGTATTGAAATTTTTCAAAAAATCGATTTTTCGACGATAGCTCAAAAATTAATCATTTTGATCGATTCAATAATGGATCAAAATATTCTTTTCAATGTTCTCTTGACCGAGTTCGAAGATGGTAAGGTTAGTATATTTCGATCTTGAATTATTCAGTTATAGCTTCAAATAAACTTCAAAAAATTCATTGAAATTAGGGCGTAGTTGGAATATAATGAGGGTTTAGTCGGGATTTAATCCACACCTAGTTGGAATTTAATGGGAACTTAGTCGGGGTTTAATCAAGGCTTAGTTGGAATTTAATCGGGACTTGGTCCGTTATAGTTTTGGATCCTTATAGTTTTAAACCTGAAAGTTTTGAAAATCAAATTTTCGACGATAACTCATAAATTAATGATTTCAATCCATTCAATGACGTATTAAAATATTGTTTTTGATGTCTTCTAGACCAAGTTCAAAGATTGTGGGGTTAGCGTATTTTGTTCTTAAATTATTCAGTTATTCAGTTATATATTAAATTATTCAGTTAATATATAGTTATTATATAGCTTCATATAAACTGCGAAAAATTCATTGAAATTGGGCTTAGTTAGAATATAATGAGGGTTTAGTCGGGATTTAATTGGCATTTAGTTTAGATTTAATCGAAACTTAGTCAGGGTTTAATCAAAACTTAATTGGAATTTAATCGGGACTTAATGTATTTTGTTCTTAAATTAGTCAGTTTAAACCAATATAATATAGGATTTTAGGCCCCTAAGCTCCTAAGCCCTTCAGCTCTTAGGGCCTTAGACCCTTAGGCCCCTTAAACCGTTATTTTTTTTTGTGTTTAGAATCAAGGTGTGGTGAGGAATATCCTTATCGAAAGATACATTGGCACATAATTATTTAAATTAAACAAGTAGGCGGTCACTGCCATGCGGCTGGTATTAAGCGGTCAAAGAAATGCGGTATTATATTATGCTTGTTTTTTTTTTCTACCAATTTCATTGGTAGTTAGCTTCCGAACGGATCTAGAATCGATTCTGCTCAGAAAAAAATGTAGAAACTTTATGAATTACATTTCCTCAAGGGGAATACCACTGGAATAAAGAAAATCGGTGACATAAATTTATGAATTACTCTTCAATCAATCAGTGTTGGAAGAAAATCCAAAATGGTTGAGTTCTGCTGGAATTTCCAACTTGATCCCATTTTCATCCCATTTGAAAGGGAAATAAAATAGAATAATGATTATTTATTCTGTGAGCTGTCCCATCATATTCAACGAAAATGAAAAAAAATTAAATAAATTTATAAATTAACTTTCAATTAATCCTTAAGGAAAATCTAAATCGATTGAAATTTTGCTGAAATTTTGCACTCAACACCAACTTCCATCCTCTTCGAAGAGGGAAAATTAATAATAATTGGCTGTATCTTGGAAAGTAGAGGACATATCGACTTCAAATTTTACACAGAATTGTAACCTGACTATACCAACTAGTAGCCCAAATTTCAGATCCAGGCACCAACTCTTAGTTGCATAATAGCTCATTGGGACTAATTCCGAGAATAAAAATAGAAAATCGACAATATCTCGAAAACTTTCAATAGGGCGGTATACATATTTTGATTGTATTAGATAGAAGCCACCGCGACGAATATTTTGAAAAAAAAAAAAAACGAATCGGTCAAGTAGTTTCTGAGATATCGGAGAAACGAGTTTTACACATAAAATGCAATATCTCCGAAACTAATCGGTCAATTGCGCCCATCCAAAATAGCAACCTTTATTTTCATAAGACCTACAATCATACCAAATTTCAACTTTTTATATCGATTATTTTTTAAGTTATTACGCGTACAAAGATTTTAGCGAAGAAAATAGAAAAAGGACCATAACTATGTAACTTCTCCATGGTCGGAGTGAATATTTTTATCAAAATCGATAGATGTTTTTATGACGAATATTTTGAAAAAAAAAAAAATCGATCACTTCAACCGTTCCCGAGATATTGAAGAAAAACGATTTTCCAATAAATGACGATATCTCGAGAACTAATCGGTCGATCAAGCTGAAATTTTGCCTGAAGCTGAACATAAAAGATACCAAATATGTGTAAAAATTTCAGATTTTTGTGAAAAAATTTTGCCGTTTTATTATCCCAATTTCAAAAAAAAAATCAAAAATCTGCACACACACTCATACACACATACGGACAGGCGCTAAAAATATCATATCTTGACGTTTCATAACACTCCACATCATTTCCACACAAAATTGGACAATATCAAAAATCTTGTAAAAACAAAGCTTCCGTCCGGAAGCAAAAAATGGGTTTATTTCATTGAATCCTAATTTTGAGCGATATAATTACAATGTTTGTAATTATATTTGATTAAAAACATTACAAACCTATTAAGAGCAACTGAAATATTAGATAAATCTAAAAATCTAATAGAATCTAAGATTTCAGTTATCTGGGGCCCTTAATCCATATTCTCTTTGAAAACTCAGATGGAAAATACAAAAGGGAATAAGTATTGATTCGAAATAATTTCATTGCTTCGATCTTCAGAGGCGTATCTCTGATCTTCATCTGCATGGATCGTTATCTTCATCTTCTTCGATCTTCATCTTCGATTTTCATTGGTCACGTGACAATTTATATTGATCAAAGAACGAACGAATTGAATAGGGCAAGTCCGTTCGGAAGCAAATTGCTAATTTATTAGCAAAAATAACTATACTTAGAGAATAAATAAAGCAATGTACCACTTGTTTTTTTCTTACTCGATTTAGCTATAAAGGATAAGCCCAAATCAAGTAATATATATAGGTCAAATGGTCTAGAGTGGAGGGTGGAAGGTCAATTCAAGAGTCGAATGGTCTAGAATGGAGGGTGAAAGGTCAATCAAAGGGTCAAACGATCTGAGAAGAGGTTGAAATGTCAATTCATCGGTCAAACGGTGTCACTACTTGAATTGACCTTCCAGCCTCCACTTTAGACCATTTGACCTATATATATTACTTGATTTGGGCTTATCTTTTATAGCCAAATCGAGTAAGAAAAAAAAACAGACGAAAAAATCACATGGTCCGTTTTACTCTCCTAATCCGATTTGCCCTACCCTTCCCGACCTCACAAAGCCCTCATTAAAAATAAGAATTTTTCTCTATTTGAGTGTTTATTGTATAAAACATTATTTATTCCAATGTAACACATTGATTGTCCAATTGAAAAAAAAGATTTATTCGAAATTAATGAATGTCATTATTTAAATTCAATAAATCCATTCATTTGATTTGAATAAATAATTCTTTTGGGTGTGATTTTCATTGAGCGACCCACATTATAACCGAATGATAATCTCGTTAGGTTGTGCTTGGTCAAGTTACCCTGATTACAAACAAATGATGTTCTTATCAGGTTGTACCCAATGGGGTCTTTCCCCGACGATTTCCCGATGATGCACCTCTGGAGTTGCACCTCATCAGGTTACTCTGATCATGACCAAATGATGCCCTCATCAGGTTGTGCCCGATGGGGTTTTTCCCCGATGATTTCCAGATGATGCACCTCATCAGGTCACTCTGATCAGGACCTGACTCGGCATCGGGTATGCCCGACGTCATTTCTACTCGGGATTAGCTATGAATCTGTGGCGTTTATCATGCGAAGAAGAAAACCCAATGCTGTGTAGCTACGTCAAACCAATCTGTAGGGCAAATATGAGTAAGCATTAAGCCGCGTACAAACAATGCCGACCCCAATAAAATTGATTAACTTTTGGCCTTCAATAGTGTACCTTTGCCTTCATGCTTCAGTACAATCGAGTTACGTTTTTCCCCCTTCGCTATTCTCTTTCGTTGTCAATCTTCCTTTTATCGGAACTTATCATGCAGACGCAAAACTGCCCAGGACCTGGGGGATCCCGATCCATCGACGTGGCATGGCGTAATTAATCCTAAACTGAGAATGAGACCGTTGCGCTCTGTAGATGGAATTTTTTTCATAATTATCTTAACCCCTATACAGAATTCGTCTGCGGATCCAACTGCGGTCGGATTAGCTTGGCAAAGTTCCCAACCAATTGAAATCTTTGGAACGAATCATTTCCCTTCACCCTCAGAGCGAAATGAGGGTGTTATACACTGAAAGAAGATCAGATGATTGAAATCCGTTGGGAAAAAACATGAAGCCATCTACTTGAAGGTCTTTGATTGTCGAGATGTCGGTTGGCTGATGATACTTTCACCGTTGTAAACTTACGCTCGACGGAGAAAGTGCGATCAGGAGTTAAGGACCGGAAGGGATCATAGACTCAGCGGCTGAGAAGGAAAAAGGATACGGACCAATACTCGAGGCACACAGGAATATATATCTACTCCTGGGGAGTCGTTAGAATCGGGTATGGCTCCCATGGGTATCCAACTCTCAGACTCATCCTGTCACGGAACTACCACCGTTTCCCCACCTTACGTCTCTCTTTTATTTCGCACCTCCATTCCACTCGCACGCCATTTTCAACGCGCTCCTAAGTCACTCTGAATGACCCTCCACGTGGTCCATGTTGTAACTTGAATTTTCTACCATAAAAAGTTTCGAAATAGACCATATCAATCATTCGGAGTTGAAAAGTAGGGAAGTTCAGTTTGCACAAGAGTTGACGAGATCAACAGCAGGCGGTTGAATTATTTGAGATTCGCTTATTCCTTTGAATGAGGTGGAACCCTCATAGAAAGAACGCATATGGGACATTCCATGCTATTTCACTCAAGAAAAAATGCATTTTTTTTTCCTTATGATACTTTGACATATCGCCAAGGGCCCCTAGATATATTATTTTTTGAAAAAAAAATGGAAAATTTTTTTTTTTGAAAAGTATGTAATGCGACTCAAAATTTTGGCATAATGAGAAAAGCCTTTTTTTTAGAACTTATAACTTGGCAAATATGCGTTTTAAGGGGAAAATGTAAGAGGGTTTTTTTGTTGGGGAAGGATCAATTTCTATCAAGGAATTAAAAACTGTGAGAAAAAAATCTGTTAGAAATCTTACCCAAAATTGAGGGTTCTACGGTCCGTACCGACGGCCATATTCAAATTTAACCCGAGCATCACCGAATCTCTCCGAGGGGGCCATTGTGCCTCTAATTTTTCAGTTAGAATGTAGCTGCTCAACGTATCGTATCGTATCGTATCGTTATTATCATTGAAATTCATCTTTAGTGTTTTATTATCAGTAAATTCACCCGGAAAGTTAGCAAATCAACTCAGTGAACTTTATCGAACATTATCAGTGAACTACATCGAACATTATCAGTGAACTTTATCAGTGAAATTTATCTAATCTGTACATCAACTTATTTATTGTGTTAAATATATATTGACTTGGCTTCGGCCTAAAATTCTCTGTGTTCACATTGTGTTTCCTCTAAAAACTTTTCCTCCACCCACCTCTCGACCACCCTGATCCTCACCGAAAATCACCCACATTTTTAACAAAATCAATATTTATTAATTTCTTTACCAATAATTCTATTCGTTCAAACAAAAAAATACTTTGTCATGAAGCAAAAATTCTGAAAAAAATATATGATACCTAGAGCATTTATTTCCCTGAACTTCCTGTAATTTTTGTGCAATGAAGAGTCCCATAGTTAGTGAACTGAGATTTTTGCTAGTGTTTGTTAGTGAGCTAAGATCCTGACATACTATTAATCCCTCGAATCGCTCCATAAACGCCTGATCACCTTCCATGAGACACCCTGTATTTCCATAAACTTCCTGTAATTTTTTTGCAATGTAGCGTCCCATAGTTAGTGAACTATGATTCTTTTCATAAACAAAGTCGTATTTTTCATGAATGCTATTGACATGGAAAATTTTGGAACTCATCGAGTACGCAGTCTGTGGCAAAGTAGAAAAATAATTATCTGTTGGAAAGTGTTTTATTATTGTAGACACAAATTTCCGGAGGACAAATTCGATAGTTATTTAATTTTTTTAATAAACAAATTATTTTTTCGAATGAAATTCATGCTGACTTGATCCGAAAATTATAAAAAAAAAAGTAATGTTAAGGAGAATAATCAAACATACATGCATGGGGTATTTCGTTTGATTTCAATTGTACAGTGCTAAATTATCGAATTGTTTATTGAATGGGTGAGGGTGCTGTTTAACTGCGTGCTCTCGGGTTCACAGTTGATCTCCTGTTAATCCTTTTGCTGAAATTCTGAAATGTGATTTCAAAGTCCAATTGATTTTTGGCTGTCACTCACTTTTCTGTACAATGATCTTCATAGTCTTGATCTGGTGAATAGTTTCTTTCAGAAACCAACTGTGATTTTTCATGATTGGTCAATCATGATCCCTATGTTCATTGAATTGGCCAATAGGAAACATATCAAGAGTTACTCATTGATATATATGGTAGACTCATAATTCTGGTAAATTTTAACGGGTGATAGGGATTATCGAAGAAGATACTCGGATCAGTAAACACATCCCCATTTTATTTTTCTAGAAAAGAGCGGTGACGAACAAACTCGATCGAGTTAACGGGAAATTGCCTGTACCCAAGTGGAAAATTGTGTCGGGTCGGAGTAGAGTCCATGTAGCGCATGCCCGATATGGTCGTCAGGTCCTCATGAGGTTATCTCATCTCACCCATGAATTGACACTGCAGCCTTTTCTCAGATCGTTTGACCCTTTCACTGACCTTCCACCCTCCACTCTAGACCATTCGACCTTTGAATTGACTTTCCACGCTCCACTCTAGACCATTTGACCTTTGAATTGACTTCTCAGCCTCTCCTGAGATCGTTTGACTCTTGAATTGATCTTTCATCCTCCACTGTAGACTATTTGACCCTTGAATTGACCTATATATAATACTTGATTTGAGCTTATCTTTTATAGCTAAATCGAGTAAGGAAAAAGAAGACAAAAAATCACATGGTCCGTTTTGCCCTCGGGGTCCCTTCTGCCCTACTCTCCTCTACTACATTATGATTGAATTCATTTAGTTAATTTCATCTTTTTTAATCATGTAAACGTTGATGATATTCCCTACAATTTTCTGCATTTGGTTTAGGCATAATTGCCACTTGATATTGAAAAAATGAACGCTAACTCTGTATGTCACAACGCATGCTACTAGAGAAACTACTCAACGCCTATTCAATCGAAGCTACCCCATTGTACCGATAGATGACTCCATCAGCATTGAAGTTGTTGGAATCGTCGTTACATACTCCTACTCCAAACGTTGCATCCCCACCCTCTGTTTTCGTTACATAGATTGAGTTTACTACCGTGCGATAAGAAGTTTCACTTATTTAAAAAAAAATCAAACCAATCTAGTACTTTCTGAAATATTGAAGAAAATACTTTCACACACTCAGTTGAACATCTCCGAAAGTAATGGTCCGATTGCACTCATACACAATCCCAACCTTTAGTTTCATAAGTGCTAGTAAAACTTTTAGTTTCATGAATCATACCAAATCTCAATTTTCTATCTCCATTATTCGTCTAGTTATCGTGGTCACACCGATTCCAGAATGAAGAAGAAGAACGGCCATAACTGTCTCATCTTTTTATGGTCGATGGATATATTTCGATTGAAATCGATAGATAATAATGATGATGTTAGATGATAATGGTGACGAATATGTTGAGAGAAAAAAAATTTTGATCGGTTGGATAGTTCTCGAGATATTTGATAAAAACGATTCTTGAGAAATTGCTATATCTCAGAAACTGCTGAGTCGATTAAGTTGGAATTTTGTATACAATTGTATCTCATTAATCGAGATACGCGGTAGCGTATCGGCCAAGTAACCATTTTTTGAAATTTCCCGCTCGATTCAACTCAACTCAACTCAAATAAAACTGGCCGACAGCTACCGCGTATCTATACAATCGTCACATAAAAATCGTAAACAGAATGCATTGGAACTGACTACATTTCCTTTACGAACTTTATGCGACGATTGTACACGAGATAACTACCCCCTCTACTACCTCCGTATAATAATATCTCCATAAAATGAAAATAGCACTGATTACGCGGAAACTAACGCCACTTTTCATTATATAAATAGCCTATCATCTTGCGATTAATGTTATTATCCTATTTTTTCGATGAGTATTTACGGAGATACAAAAATAAACAACGCGGATTTCTCCAAAATTCACAATTGAGATTATTTTGTCTCAGAATCAAATTTGAAAGTTGATAGTAGCCTGAAATTAGCCAAATGTTTGAGTGAAAATACAGCGTTGCGCATGCGCTGAGTGGCGAGTGATGGTGAGGTTATTTTCCCTTATTGCAATATACTTGTCAACACGATGACAGTGTTATAATTTAACAGCAGTTGCCTGGAATTCAATAAATTCCCATGAAGTTGCTATGGGTTGAGAGGATGGATATGTGCTTTTAATTGATACACGTAAGCCAGAGGAATTGATTTACAAATCACTGGAATTTCTACGTGCAATTCACAGGCTGAAATACCATACAAAAAGGTAACCACTGTATTAATAATCGAATTATCTCTGTAATGGATCATCTGAAGCGAAAATTTTAAGAGACCTTTTTTGTAGATTGTGAAATTTCCTACACAAAAGGTCTGTTGACATTTTCTCTTAAAATCCTCAGTTTCTCAGATAATCGTTACAAAAGTGACGCAAATTAAAGAGAGAATAGCATTAATTGGTGGTTTATTTTAATTGTTCAGAAATAATTGGTTATTATTCCAAATAGAGAGGTAAACACTCGTCGAATAATCCTTGACTGTATTTAAACAATTAAATAATTGGATAAAAAAAATATCTGAGCCTGAAAAATGTCGAATGCTTGAAGGATGACACCTAACGTCAGCCATTGACACATTCTCACGCCGACTCGAAGGTAAATCCACTCAAAAATCACGAATTACTGATCAAAATCATAAAATAATTAATCTCAACCGTGAAATCTTCCTCAATAATGCATTCAACTCTGGAATTATTCATTTTAGGAGAAAATATCATAAGACCTTTTTTGAGGCCGACAAAATTTTCCACAAAAAATGTCTCTTGATAAATTCTCCTAGAACCTCACGTTTCTCAGATAATTCAATAATTAACCAGAGAGAACTCCAAAAGAATCGATTCCTAAATTATTCTCACTTAATTATCAATTTATCTCCTAAACGAGTGACTTAATCCAAAAATTTCAAAAGACCTTTTTTGTAGCCTGCAAAATTCCCTACAAAAAAGGTCCTTTTCCATATCCCTCTAAACCCCCTCCTTCTCCAGATAATCTCCCCCCAAACTGAAGAAACCCATCTAACTGCTTTAAAAATCTTCCAGAACCTCATCAACATCTCTATTATCACCACCACCAACACCATCAACATGCCCCGTACAAAGCAGCCTCGTAAACGCAACTCATCCCTCTCCACCCACGAGGAGAGTGACATGCTGATAAAAGACTTTTAATCAAAGTCAAGCAAAAGCTCGATGTTCAAAGGTTTTCCAAACTAAATGAGTAACCCTCTCTAAAATTCCCCCAGAGGCTCGTAAATTGACACTTGGAGATCTATCAAGATTCCTGGAGGATCAGGACTAGGACTACGACGATGTCTGATCAACCAGTGAAGACATTCCACCCCTAATTCCCCCCTCAATAGTCAAGAAATCAAAACCTCTGAAGAGACAAACAGCCGCTTCTGTGGACAATGGATACGTTACAGAGAGTGGGATTAGTCAGAAGAGAGTCTCAAGGGCTGACAAGATCACATCAATGTCCCAGAAGCCCAGAAAATCAAAATCATCATTTAGAATAACTGGGAGACTCCAAAAATCGAATGCATCGAGTGATAGAAGAGCAAATTCACACTCGAGAGGGGTTTCTAATACACCTCAGTTGGATGCTGAGACTCTCAGACAACTGCAGACGTTGAAGGGACATATTGAGAAAGTCATTGATACGCAGTAGTTTAGTTAATTAGTTTAAATTTGATTCGATGATGATGAATGGATTATTGATAGGTTTATGGATTTTTAGGAGATAAATTGATATTTTCTTAGAGTTACGAGGATTGAAGGGGAGAGAGGAGTGAATATGAGTGATGACTAACTATTTTTCAATTTTGTATTTTGTATTTTTGTCATTGTAATAAAGATGAATTCATTTTATAGATTTTTTTGTTGGATTTTTCATTTATTATTTTACAAATATCTCAGCAAAAATTGAATTTAAAGAGAAATGTCAAAAAACCTTTTTTGTAGAGAATGAAATTTTAAACAAAAACATTTTATCCGTAATAATTCGCGCTTTGCCGAAGAGCAGTACGGAAGAAAGAATTCTCTTTATGGATTCATTTTGAAAAAACTACTGAAATCTTGAAAAAAAAACGAAAACAGAGTTTTCTTTAAAAAAAAACGCCAAGTAACCATTTTGATGCGTATTTGATTATCTTCTGGGCATTTGAAAAAAAAAAACAAATGAAGTAAAAAGCGCCAAGTCAGATATGCTTACGAGAAAAAAATTAGTAGAGGCAGGACCAAGGTACTTGGCGCGGTTGACAAGATGAAGACGAGGCTCTCAGTAAGTACTGCTAACATTGAATTGATCGAATGATGGTCAGCAGTGATTTTGACAATAGAAAAAAACCGC